>VYZX01010795.1:356-85349 GCA_013401335.1 Brachypteracias leptosomus
GGGGGAGCGGGACTCCCCGAGGAGGAGGAGCTGGCGCTGCTGTTGCTCTGGCGGGGCCCGGCCCGGCTTCGGCTCCGGCTCCCTCCCTCGCCGTGCCGCCTCCTCCCTGTTCCTGGCGCCGCCGCCGCTTCCTCCGCCTCCTCTGCCCCCACCCCTCCGCCCTCGGAGGGGCGCACGGGGGTGGCGAGCCCGCGATGGCCGCCGCCTGCGGCAGGCACGGCTACGGCTGCGGCCCCCGCGCAGAGCCCGGCGGGGGCAGCAGGGCCCGGGACACCCCCGCTCCGTCCCTCCGCCCTCCTGCTTGTCCGGCCGCCCCCCGCGGCCCACCTGCCCCGCAGCCCCCGCCCGGGGTGGCCGGGCCCCTTCTCTTCCTTCCCCAGATCACGGGCGCCTTGCCCCGGGCTCGTCCCCGCTCGGCGGGACGCGGGAGAGCCGAGGCGGGTGGCCGGGCTTTGTTTGCCCTCGCTCCTTCCTCTTTCTCCCACTCCGATCTGTTTTTTGACCGCTCCCCTTGGCTACAGAAGCTCATAAGTAAAGTTCAGAGGGAGCTACTTCCCCCTTTCCTCCCACATGTGTTTTGGCGAGGAACATCGCCTCGCCGGTAGCCCACAGCCGGAGGGGTTCCACTGAGCCGCCCCCCCAGCCCGGGTTGTCGTGGGTGTGGGGGAGATGTTCTCCCCTTTGCTCCCCTCCGCTTCATCCTCCCTTACACCTCCCTTGGCGTGAACCCGAGGAGCGAGAAAAAAACAAACAAACAAAATTGTGTTCCAAAGTAAGATGATTTGGGAAGACGAGAAAAGGCATCATTTTTGTGTTTAACTTCGCTTCGCAGATCGCCACGAGAAAAGTGCCGCTAAACTTCAGCCCCAGCAGCTGGGCTCCAGCAGCTTCAGCCAGGCAGGCTGCTTGCTTGCTTGTTTGCCGGTCCCTTCCCTAAAATCGAATGCTAAATCAAGAGGGACAAAACAATTCTTAATTTAGGATGTGTGAGACTTGACGGAAACGCCTAGCAGGGGGTGAAGAATTAAAATCTGTGGGCAATATGGGTCTTAAAAGTTGTCGCAAGTCATTTGCTGGCTGATGTGGAGCTAGGAAAATGCTACCTTCGTTTCCTGCTTGTAGTGTAGAACTGATGCAGATCAAGAACCTGATTTGCAGAGATATGCATAATTTGTTTACCGATGTAATCTCAAGAGAGTCATATTATTTGTATGCCTCGTTATGCAACTGCTTCACTGATTTCAAGGTTAAATAGGAATCACTGAAACTCACAGGATGGTGAGAATATTCATGCACTTTCTGCCTGGATTCTTCTACTGAGATCAAAGGTACTTGTGTGTTGAGGTCAGTGAATTATTTAATTGCCAAAGTTTTTTGAGGTCATGAATGCCTTCTGATTGCATTTACATTTTTATATCTCAGGGATTTATCGAGCATTGAAGGCTTTTCTTGAGTCTCATCCAAGGGTCGTATGCTTCTTTATGTGTCCAATGGACCTCAGTTGCTGGCAGGCCAGGAACATTTCAGATGACTCTTATTAAAGAGTTGCAAAAAGAAATTATCTTTTTCAAATACAGAGTTCATCTTTTTCACATGTATCTAGAATGATTTATGCTTTTCTTAAGCATTTATTAGAACTGTTACATTAAAGTGTTATATTAAAACTGTTTGTTTTACGATTGTGATTACATGTTATCAGTGGTATAGCAAACAAAGCTAAGAATAGCTCCAAGTGGATCATTTCAGAAACCTTATGAGTTGTAGCTCCTGCTTGTAAAGCTAATGCTGTCAGTATGAAAAATACAAGTGACTCGCTAGGTTGGCAGTGCTGTTCAAAGAAAAAAAAAAAAGAAAATGAAATAAATAACAGAAGACTAACTTTTGTTTTCCAAAGGAATAGGTTCCTCTTTTCCTAGATAAACTCTTGGGAGTTTATCAACCTCTACAAGCCTGGAGAAGAGAAGGCTCCGGGGAGACTTTGTTGTGGCTTTTCAATACTTAACGGGGGCCTACAAGAAAGATGAGGAAATCTCTTTGGCAGGGCCTGTTGTGACAGGACAAGGGATGATGGTTTTAAACCAAAAGAGGGTAGATTTAGATTAGATATTAGGAAGAAATTTTTTTCAAATGAGGGTGCTGAAACACTGGAACATGCTACCCAGAGAGGTGGTAAAAGTCCCATCCCTGGAAACATTCCAGGTGAAGTTGGACAGGGTTCGGCTCTGAGCAGCCTGATGTAGTTGAAGATGCTCCTGCTCAGTGCAGGGCGCTCGGACTAGATGACCTTTAAAGTTCTTTCCAACTCAAACCATTCTATGATTCATTTGAACAAGTTATTATTTTCAGGATCCAGCTGGTATTCTTACTTGATGCATGTATGTAGGATTAACTTAACTGGTGTCTTCAGCAGCAGCTGTGGGACAATAGCAACCATGTGTGAAGAAGCCAACTGGGCTTTTCCACCTTCAGCCAGCTTTTACCATAGGGAACTTTTGCAGTAGACTCTATTGCATGTGAGACAAAATAAAAAGGTGGTCCTAAGAATCTTATTCTACAGCCTCCCACACTATTAAAACAAAATGGTTCTGGATGATGAGGTTTTTCAGCCCATGGGTTGACCCAAAATGTTCACGTGTCTGAAACTGCCTCCTTGACACTCTTACTAATCGATAGGGCTGGTTTTGTGCAGAAATGGCACTGATAGGCAGCCTTACAGACTTGAAGGAAAGTAATCCAAGAAATTTGGTAGCTTTTTACCCCAGTTTGTCTTCCATACCTCAACTTTCTTTTCACTAGGGATGCTGCTAAATATAGCTCAAATTAGTTTCCCTACTCAAAGTAGTGACCTTCCTCATTTTCTCTCTGTGTCTCTTTACCTCCTCCTGCCCATACACACCTTCCTTTTCCTTTATAGTGCCTCCAGTCCTCACTGGACCTCTCTAAGCCAGCTCAGGCAGCTAAATCTCTTGAGGCTCCTTTACCTAGCAATAAATCATGATATAAATTAGAATAGGTGCCTTGTTTTTCACTCCCATCATTTAGAAGCTGTCACCTGTTGCTGTAAGAGCTCACGAGAACAGCATTTTCAGAAGGCATCAACACTAAGCAGTTATGAAAAGTCAGGGTCTTGCAAGGCAGACCCATAAACTGAATAAACCAAACCAAATAGTACTTTCCAGCTGGATTAGTAGCTGATGTAGTTCAGGCTGTTATCAGGCGAGTATCTATAGCAGCCTACACAAATAAAAGAGGTGTTTTGCACATTTGAAGTGGTGGTAGAAAGACAGGGGGAGGAGAATTGGGGATTGCAGTTTTCTCTATAGGCTACCTGTGTGCTGTTGGTTTCTCTCAGCCTTAAGATATTGCTTCAAGTTTGGGATAGACTTTTTCCCATCTGAATGTATCAGCAAACAGGGGTGTCCCAGGAAGAGAAACAGTTTGTCACTAAGGGTGAACTCACCTACCTGTGCTACTGATGTTGCAACTTAGGATCATAGAATTGTTCTGGTTTAAGACCTGTAAGATCATCAACTGTTAACCCAGCACTGCCAGGTCACTGCTAAACCATGTCCCTCAGCACCACATCTACACATCTTTTCAATACCTCCATGGATGGTGATTCTACCACTTCCCTGGGCAGCCTGTTCCAGGGCTTGACAACCTTGTACATGAAGAAATTTTCCCTAATATCCAACCTAAACCTCCCCTGGTGCAACTTAAGGCCTTTTCCTTTTGTCCTATCACTTGTTTTGAGAAAACAAAATGGAACAATCAACCTGCTATATATGATGATGTGATATATAAAGGTTTTAATATATATTATAATACAGGAATATAAATACACAGCATTATCTAAAAATAAAAATACATAAATAAATAAAATCCATTTTAAAGGATTTGGATGGCAGACGAGGAGGATGTTAGCAGGATTGCTCAGATTAATTTCTTCTTGGCTTAAAAACAGATATTGAACTAAATTAGTCATGTTCATACATTCAGACATCTTGTTTTAATACTCTCTGCATATATCACCTACAAGGCTTACCTCACAGTTGTTTTGTTCAGAAATGTGGTGTCAGTAATACAAAATTCAAGTATTTCATGTCTGATGTCCTTGCATGCGTGAGCTTCCACAATCAGGAGCTCCAGATCCAGCTCTTATTACTTTGACCGAGGTCTGCATGTTGGTGAGGTCCCTATTTTTATATGCTTATGTCTTTTTTTCTCCTTTTTTTACACTCAAAAGTGTGATTGTAAATTATTTCATAACTTTCAAGCCTAATCTCTGTATATACAAATCTAGTGCAGAGAGACAAGGTCATCAACCTAAATTCTGAGTGTTCATTGACAACAAAGCCAATGTTATATTCACCATATCCACTTTTTATCTTATGGCTGCCTACATCATCTTGTATCAACTACTTTATTCCTGGTTCTTTGGTCTGAATTGCAGTGGGAGGTTAACGCCTTTTGTCTTCTTATTGCTCTTTGCAGGCATGTAATTGAATATGATTGTATTTTAAGGACACAAATGCCCTCTTTTGCACTTCTGTTAAGTATAACTCAATAAGGGCATTTGTTGTCATTTTATTAAAATGTTCAAATTATTGTAATGCTTCATGGGAACTTGATCTTTTTGATGATAATTGTTCAAGTGGCCTTGGAAAATCATAGACTAAGGAAAGCAATATTCACAAAATCACCATAGATTGCTGGTCATTTTTGGTAACAATAGCCTAATTTTCTGGTGTTTTTTTTAATTCCTGTAGTCTTTTTAAAATTATATGTACTTTATTTATTTATATATTCTTATTTTTATATAATATTGTATATTTACATTCCTACATTATAATGTGTATTGGAAATCTTTATATATCACATCAGCAGATATAGTTTTTAGAGACTGTAGATTGTTCCACTTTGTTTTCTCATAGATTCTTGAATATTTTCTGATAGTAAATTCCATTTCCATTATAAAACTCAATTTATGTAAACATTTTCAAAGTTGGGGGGTTTTTTTTACTTTTTTTGAAGTCACTTCCCTTCACCCGCTGTAATAGTACTGTTAAAAAAAACACCACCAAAACAATGTGAAGTATGCAGGAAGTTCTTTCTCAGCCCCCTTTGTCTGGGATTGGAGTTAAATTTGCATTGTTTACTGGCACTGCTGAAGTCAGTTTAAGGTATAAATGGCATTAAAGCCTCATTATAGCTACTAAGGATAAACTATCCATAACACATATATATAATCATGAGTAGTGCTATTGCCTCTACTTCCTACTGTGGTTATGTTGTGAAATCCTGTATCTTTATCTCTTATGCTTATGCCTAAAAAAGCAGTGCTTATTTACTTAAATTTTTTCTAATTTAAACATATTTTTGAGTGCCACTCTCACCTACTTAATTTCATTTCAAGAGGAAGATGTACTTAAAAATGATTGATGAACACTTCTGAAATGAAGATTTTTAAATATGTCACAAAGTTTTCTGTTGGTGATGGGGTGTTCATTATTTAGCAAGAGCATAGCTCAATACTTTCCTAGATCAAAGTTCTCTAGCAATTATATTATGGTAGACAACAGAGTATAGCAAAATGACTTTTCTGATAACAGCACAGGAAGACTAACTTCTAATCTGTTGAGTAGTGGAGAAAGGGAGGGGTCATTTTAATTGTTTATGGACCAAAAACTGAATAAAATCAGGGTAAATTTGGCCACACAAATGAATTTCTATTAAAGCCAGGGAAATAATATATCAGTTTTCTTGACATCAAAGACACCAAATAAATCATGACAATGTTACTATGAGTAACTCTGTATGTTAGTTCAGCCTGTGCATCTTACCCATTGATTGTCCTTATTGCCTGTACATTCACTTGTAAAGTAGCTCAGGTCTGGGTGAGTCAAGTAGATTTGGAGATGCAGAAAGACAGACTAGGTGGAGAACTTGTCCCAGCTCAGATCTTACCTGAACAAACACTGTTGACACAACCAGTTTGAGTTTCTTGGCATAGTGGATTTTAACCTGGAGTAGGACATAGCTAACAAAACCAGTATATATAAAGTCTGTACTCTCAAAGCCAAGGCACTGGCTCATTTCATCTGCTTCTGCATACTAGTTCATCAAAATAATATATATAGAAGGATATGGTCATGTATTTTTCTGTAAAAATAGAGCAGAAACTTCACAGAGACTTCCTCTTCAGCTTGGAAAGTTTCTTCTGTTAAAAAGTAAATGTCCAGTACAAATTGTTATGTGTACTGGTGTCAGATCCTTTAAAAAAAAAAAAAAAGACATAGTTTTATTTGGAACATTATATTCTCCTCTGTAGCCAAATTAATTCTATTTAATAGCTTAATCATTCTTTACAATACAGCTTATGGGCTTGGCTTTGCAGCCCATACTTGGGTATTCACAACTGCCCCAAGGAGTATAGAGCTCACCAAGAGGGGATCGTTTTGGAGAGCAAGTGCTGAAAGCAAATCAAAACTACTCCAGAAGTCACTTTCTGAACTTTGGGTTGTGGGTTTGCCATAGGTCTGGAGGATCAAAGGAGGTTTGTGTGAGTTGACTGAGATCATGGCAAGGGCATGTGTTGCTCAGTGTCTGTGTTTCCTGGCTTCCCTGGCATGAACAACTCTATTTGTCAGAAGTTTATTATTCTTGAGCAGGACTGCTTAAAGGGAAAAGAACCAGCAGTTTATTCTGTCATCTTTAAGAAGGGGATGAAATAAAACAGTGAAAAGGACCTAGAACATGACTTACTCTTTACTTTTGACAGGAAAAAATCTTTTTGAAAACTTAAAGAGGTAACATTTTTGCATTTTTTCTTCACCCAGCTCCTGTTAGAGTTGTATGAGTACTAAGCACACAGCTGTAACTAAAATTTTCTTAAGAATCTAAAAATAAAAGTTGGTTAGACATCAAGAATCATATCTAGTTCATTAGACCACATGAAAGAGAACAAATTAAAGTGTAGCTATCAGGTCAGAATGTTCACTACAAACAATTATACTAAATTTCAAAATGTCTAAAAACAGTAGTAGCAGGTGTGCCTAGAAATTAATGTTGTTCTACTTTCTGTGTAACAAGTAACTGTTCCTCTTGGCTTTAAATGTTGCAGCCGTTCTGAAAAATAAGGTCAAACAGGTTCCCTTCAGTCTTCTTCTTAAGAATATGCTTTTAATAACGTGCATAAAAGCATAGAAATACTCAATTCATGGGCAGAAGCATATTAAAAACAAACAAAAAAGGCCTGTCCCCTAAAATGGGTGTGTAGCTGCAGGAAATCAGCAGATTTCACAACGCCAGCTGAGCAGTTCTTGTCCACCCTCCGTCGTCCTTTCCTTCCAGTTCACAGAAAAGATCCACATTTACTTCAACTCTGCAAGGCTCTGCCTGTAGTGCCACGAGCAATTTCTCTGAATTTCTGAACTCCCACTGACTTCAGCTAGATCCAGGGCTGCTCCAGTATTCTCATTTCTCAGGGGCTTATCGTTACGCAATGTACTTTTAACTAGATCAAGAGTTGCCCCAATACTCTTGTTTCTCAAGAGTTTATCATTAGAGGGTCTATCTGCAGCTGCTAAATTTAATTGAACATAGTTTGTAAATAATTTAAACTCATATTTTTTGTACTTATAAAGAAAAAAAGAAGACAAAACTGGGCTGTATCAGCCAAGCAATACAGTTCACAGCCTTCCACAAAAAAATTTCGTATTGTTGAAGAAACAGTATTTAAATCTCGATGGCTCTCAGAGGTACATATGGAACTTTTTACCTTTAGGTCACAAGTTCAAACATGGTCTTCATTACCTGCAAATTAAAACTATCAATAACTGATGTCTATTACAAAGCCAACATAAAATGTGCTGCTTTCTAAAGTGGATTGCACTAAGACATAATCCATGAATTTGTTTCTGAATATACTCTATACATACATGTTTAGAGGCATTTCTTCTCAAAAATTAAAAGTTATGTCTCTCAAAAAGTCAACAGTACCAACTTCTACAAGTTTGCAAAAAACTATCTTATTACTGTTGTCCCAACAAATAAGAAAATACTGACATTAAAAGCTCTGTTGTACTTGAAACCTACTTTCTCATTGAAGTCAGAGCTTTCAACTCCAGTTCTTTATGTATGTGCTGATCTCTCTGTAGAGGTGAAGCTGATTGGCAAGACAGGGTGAAAAAGCTCCTGCTGCCCACACTACTCAGTTTTGATAGACCTTGGTGGCAAGTCAGATCACTGTAAGTTCCTGACATTGCATTCATGAGGAAATAGCCTACTGTGCCTCTGCATATCATATTCAGACACATCCCAAGAACATTTATGAGGACTTCTATGTCAGTGTAGAGCCATGCTGAAATATAGTCTGCATTTAAATGTGAGGAGGCTTTACAATCAGTTCATTAAATGTGGGTTGTTCTTCAGAAATAAGTTTATCAAATTTATCAAAAAAGTACCTCGAACAGCTAAAAATAGGGGACAAGATGATGTTTCACAGCTTCAGAAGCAAAAAAGGTGAAAAATCTTCAGGTTATGGTTGGTTCTGTAGGTTGTTTTCAGCATGCAAAACAGCCAGGAAATATTCTGTCAGCTTCTCTGTCTGTTATTTGATGGCCAAAGAGAGAGTTGTATCAGTAAGTGAATGATCTTTTGTGTAAACCTTCTTATTCCACAAAAGCTTTGCAGATCCCTTAAACATTTCCCTGCTTTTTATTTATGAAGCAGTAGATTTTGTCACTGGGATTACAGCAGAGAAAAACTCTACTCAGCTCTGGATAGAAGTGAGTGAAGGTATCTTTGGAAAGAAATATAAAGACTCAATGACTGGACACACTGGAGATCATATCCCAGCTCTCATTCATTTCAGGAACTTTATAAAACAAAAGAGCAGCACTTAATACGTAATGTGTTGTTCCAAAGTGGAAATTATTACTGATGTAAAATAGCATTGCAGCATCTTCTTCCCCCTTGCAAATGCAGTGGATTTGAATGTGCTCCTCAATGCACCCCTAAAACCTATGTCAGTAAAGACAGCACTAAGACTGATACAATCTTAAACCCCAGGACCGAGGGCCTTCAGCTGAAGCTGATAAATAAAGCTATTCTTTTAGAAAAAGGAGGTTGGTATGTTTGCAGAAGGTGCTCACATAGTGAATACACAACCACAGTCTCTTTTGTGGGTAAAAATCAGTCTTTAGCTGGATGTAAAACTCTGCTCCAGAAAAGCAAATGCTTCCTTTGATGGCAGCAAGGTCGTTCTCCTAAGTAGCATGCATTCAGGGTAGATTTTCAAAGCCATAAAGGGCACTTCCATACATCAGTTAGGTGCCTCGTGGGTCTTCATGCCTTTGAAAAAATATCTTCCCTTGCTCTGTTAGGATTTTCTTAATACAAAATTCCTTTTTCTTTTATGACTCATCTCTATCATGTCTTTGCTGTAAATAAAACATTCTCTTGGTTTTATAAATATGTTGATAGGCAGCATGGAAAACATTAATCACTGTGAAACTGAAGGATACTTAGCAAAAGTGAAGAGCTTGAACTGAGGAATGTTGATTTAAATACTATTCAACAGCTACAAAAAATACTCTGCAATCTCTCTATGATCACACCAAAGTCTATTTTATCATGTGTGAAAAAGAATAAAATCTCTGTTTGTCTAATCTGAAACAAAAAGATGGTAAAACAAAGTGATTCAAAAACATGTTACATAACACTAATAAGAAGTAGTTACAGAACACATTGACAAATATAGAATACAACTTTTTCATAATGATAAAAAGACAAAAGTGCTTAAAAATCTTGTAATACGTGACTATATACCTAGTGGGAGCAATTTTTATATGTGGATAACAAACGGTAGATGCTTAAGTATCAATCAGCATTTTATTTTTTATGGTGGGAAATTTGAAATAAAGTCTTTATGTAATTTAAATCCTTAGCAAAACTGCTGTTCACTTCAGAGGGACTGTGGTTTCCTTACTCTTGCTTAAATACTAACTAGAATGGTGTTGCTATGTAAACTACTGAATATTAAACCCTTTCTGTAATGATCTAAAGACAAAATTAACATAAATTCATTTTTATATCTTCCTGGTTCAGATTCAGGGGAAGTCAAACTACTGGTTTTTTATTAAAAGTATCATAATTAGCTAAATGGAAGATCAAAAATAAATTAATGTAAACAGAAGTGGCCATTTTATGTTGTGTTAGAAGAGGCAATTGCTCTTGTAATAATGCTCTATTTAACTAGTGCTCTAAAATTTCTGGAGAAATTTCATACTATTATTGATCAGTACATCAAAGGATTGCTGGCAGTTGTTCATTCTTAGTTGAATTGGTATCCTTGTACAGTTCAGCTCCTCTGTCCAGAGCATTCAACTTCAGCAGCATTGTAAGTGAAAAACTGTCCTAAATATATCATTTAAGTGAGTTCAAATCTACTTATTATCAAAACACTTTCTTTTAGGTGTATTAAACCTTAATCAAAGACTTATTTGATAGTAAGTTAAGTGCCAGCCTTTTACATTAATACTATTTCTCAGTACAAGAAAAACATGGACCTTGATAGAGTGGGTCCAGAGGAGGACCACAGAAATGACCCAGAAAGGACTGGAACACCCTCCTGTGAAGAAAAGCTAAGGGAGTTGTGGTTGTTCAGTCTGAAGAAGAGAAGGCTCCAAGGGGAACTTATTGTGGCTTTCCACTACTTAAAGGGGTCCTATAAGAAAGATGTGGACAATCTTTTTAGCAGGGCCTGTTGTGACAGAACAAGGGATGATGGTTTTAAACTAAAAGAGCATAGATTTAGACTAGATACAAGGAAGGAATTTTTTACACTGAGGGTGGTGAAACAGTGGCCCACGTTGCCCAGTGGGATGGTAGGTGCTCCATCCATGGTACCATTCAAGGTGAGGTCAGACGGGGCTCTGAGCAACCTGATCTAGTTGCAGATGTCTCTGCTCGGGACAGGGGGGCTGGACTCGATGACCTTTAACGTCCCTTCCAACCCAAAACATTCTATGATCGCATGATTTCATTTAGCAGATAAACTTTAGTCTCACAAAAAGTTTAGTTAGTTCAATAAGACCCATCTCTCATAAATATAACAAGGTTTGACAATTACTTATATTTCTTTCAAGCCTTTGCTATCAAAACCCAGGCTAGTCATTTTCTAGACTTTTTTCCACCAAGAGAAACTTTGTGGCTGATTGTACTTGTATGTGGGAGGTGGGGCGGTGCATGTGTGGTGGGAGGAAACTTTTCGGACTTCAGTTAGTCATGAAGACAGCATTTTAGGATTATCTGTTTAAGTAAAACCAAACTTTTTTTTTTAATATATTTGGCAAAGATACTACTGTAATTGTGCCTGTATGGTTTCTGTGATGGGGAGTCTGCAGCTCCTCCTGAAGCCTGCCATGTCTCCCTTCAGGAGATGTGGTTGATTTAACTCTCTGCCTGGTCTGTAGACTGTGCAATGCAAAACCAACACCCACAAGCAGGACTGTGATTTTGAAACCAGTTACAATGCAGTGACTTGATGTGTCATGTTACACTTAAACTGGTCTAATCTGCAAACATCTCTTCGTTCTCCACTCCTGGCAAAGTGTCCCTGAACTGAGCCTGGAGATTGTGCTGCTGTAAGGGACAATAGACTCAATCCCTTAACCACACACAGGGGCTGCCAGGCAAGGAGGTGGGTTAGTTTCCCCACAGATAGACAAGCTGATCCAACTCACAGTGACATGTGATTGCTAGATCTGATACAAGGTCGGGTAGGAAAGGGGAAGAGCAGGATCACCCTTTTATCAGCAGTCCACAGCCACACCAGACAAGGTGTGAGCTGAAGCTGCATCCTTAGGATGAGGTTTCTCTATTGACAACTCTGCTGCTGCCCTGCTGAGCAGCCTTGCACCTTCTCCTGGGGCTGCTCCTTTCCAGCCCTGTACAACCTCATGGCTCTTCTAGGGTCATGCTTTATACAGCTGCACAGGGAACAGATTGAGGAAATAACCTAGGTGATAAAATGTAAGGGCAACCAAGCTGGTGGGTCTGGAGAACATGTCTTATGAGGAGTGGCTGAGGTAATTGGGACTGTTTAGTCTAGAGAAGAGAAAGCTGAGGGGAGACCTTATTGCTCTCTACGACTACCTGAAAGGAGGTTGTAGGGAGGTGGGTGTTGATCAAATGTCACAAGTAATTAGCGATAGAATGAGAGGAAATGGCCTCAAGTTGCACCAGGGGAGGTTTAGATTGGATATTGGGAAAAATTTCTTTACTGAAAGAGGGATTAAGCACTGGAACAGGCTGTCCAGGGAAGTGGTGGAGTCACTATCCCTGGAGGTGTTCAAAAAATGTGTAGACATAGCACTTTGGGACATGGTCTAGTGGTCATGGTAGTGTTAGGTTGACGGTTGGACTTGATGATCTTAGAGGTCTTTTCCAACCTTAATGATTCTATGAAAATAAAAATAAAATTAAGAAACACTTTATATTTTGCAGAAGTCCTGTCCCCTGGAGATCACTTTGTCAGCCTGGTTCCCAGGGCAGCTCTACTGTTTGCAGTGTAGGAGGTGACATGGGGTGCACAAGGGAGAAGGGGCAGCTCTCCTTAAAACAGTCTTACACATATTATAGGTAGTCCTGCCTCTACAACAGTAAGAGTTGGGGGTTTAGGACTTTCCAGCCTGCTAGCCAGTTCCTCTTACCACCTTCACTCTCACTTGGCAGCAATGGAAAGACCAGTTTCCCATTACTTTGTCCATCTTCATCTTTGACATAGATTCCAACCTATTCCAACTCTGTGGGCAAATGTCTGTCTTCACTGTCCGTTCTCTCCTGGTCCATTACTGGACTCATCCTCCTCTGCTGGCCCCAGAAGGCCATATTCTAGTGGTGGAAGGATGAAGAGCAGGACAGAGATGGGCCAAGTCAATACAGAATAGCCAGAGACTATTGCTGCTGTTACAGATGGTGCTGGGGAGAAGAGGTAGAGGGAACAGCACCTGCTCCTTGGGACAACGACATTTAGATCCTGAGCTGCAAACAGCACCATGTCTCTTGGGAACACCATCATGGGACTTTTTTGCTAGCAAAGCCAGAGCTGGTCAAACATCTTAAAATGGGTTTTCAATAGTAAAGATGTTTTTTAAAGAATTATTTAATTTTTAATATTTGTTACAAAAGAATAAATAAATGTTGGCACTTTTTAATCACTTTGTAAATAATTTAATAAATAACTTCATAAAGTATCACTTTACACAGTGGGGAAAACCAGCACTTTTTCTGCAAGTCTATGAAATGGAATGTCCTCTGCAAAAAGCACACCCTCAGGCAAAAATGCAAAAATATACTTTTAATGAAGCACTCTGATGGAAACTGAACAACTTCATTGTCTCTGTATCTTCCACAAAGCAGAATTATATTTTTGACCAATCCCAAAATTATTCTAGAAATTTCTGGAGAATAACATTGTTATGGTAGGGACAGAATAAATGGGCTATGGTGTTTCACCCCTGTGTGGGGTGATTCAAACTAGTGACTCCACCAGTTCTGAGCATTTCTGTCCTCATACTTGTGCTCTGTCATTCCTGGCATGGAGTTGACTCCCAGGAGCTCCATCTGACATGAAGATCTCTCTCTCTCTTTGGCCTGGAGTGCATGAAAACCCCAAAGTACAGGTATTGCATTGTGAATAGGCAAGACAACCAAAGGCTGAGTGGAAGGCATTGTGCTTGTTCAACAGCACTTCAGCAGCAGCAACCCAGCTTTTCAGAGTACTTTTTTTCAGTTGACTTCTGCTCTCCTCGTTCCTGGATTTATCTTTCCTACCTGGTAAGAGCTCTAAAGCATTTATAGGAAAAATTCTGTAAAGGATTCTAGAAGGAACCTCATTCATAAACATAAAAATAACTTTAAGTACTCACTTTATGCCAAGGGAGGGCTCTTCTGGGAATGTTCAGTGATTTCAGATTTTCCAGCTGCTTGTGGAGGTATGCTAAGTGGCTGATCTTTGATGAAAATTGATTCATTTCAGTGAAATTACACTAATTGACACTAGCAGAGAGTCTGTTTCTGGGCAATCATTTACTAATCGGTCACTGGTGCAACAGAAAGTGAATGTAAGCCTGGCCATGAAAACTTTCAGGTTACTGACACGTAAGATAATCACTATGGTGACTTTATTTCTCTGCAGTCATTTGTACTGCTTTGCCTATCACTACCCTCTGAGTGCTAGATTCCACCGTAACATTGTGACTATTGATATGCAGGTAGTTCTCACCAGCTCTCTAAGGACCCCCTTCATATCAAAGTTTAATTTGTGTGTGATAATCTACTGTCACTTTTCCTAGCAAGATTGCCCTAAGCAAATGCATCTGAAAAGGGTCATTTTTCTCTAAGAATGAAATTTAATAGAGCATTACTTGCACTTTAACATTCGTCTAATAATCAAAACATACTTCGTTCTTGTTGTTTTTAGATATCATGAATTCACAGGGGAAACTTAGATGTTTTTCCAGTCTGTGACTCCCTTATGTAGATTCAAAAGACAAAAGCTGTATTGTCTGCTTCTAAGGAAAAACTGCTGGAGGCGCTTCTTTTGTGTTTCTAATGAACACCATATGAAAACAGGCATAGAACAACTATTTACTTACATGCAGTTGTCTAGCAGGGTCTCATATATGGGCTACTTCCTTCGCCATAACACTGAACATATTACATTGGTTGGACTATTTACAAGACTTTTCTTCTTTCCTTTTTTTCTTTCTATATTACTTTGACCTGAATTTTTAATGATGGTACTCTGTGTAAGGGTGAATGATACTGTTATGTATAGTTTACCAGACTTAAACACATCAAAGAGCAATAATACTTAATAGTTTTAAATGCTACAAAGTCAGTCCTGCTCATTTCCTTATTTCAAAGTTCACATGCACTGTTCAAGAAGACCACAATTTTTATTATTTCCCGTGTTAGAAGTTTCTCATTTGCCTGGTTAAGGATGATTTGGAGAGCATGCTGGAAGAGGAATGGATGTTTTTATAGACTTTCCTGTATTAAACACCTCTGGTTAGATGTGGTTTTGGTGATTGGATATAATGATTTACAGACTTGTGTTGCAGTCCAGCATTTTCCGCTGCATCTAATCCATATCAGGCAGCACAGATTTTCCTGAGTCCAGTTTTTATCTGTTTTAGTAAGTGTAACTTTGTTTTATAATGAAGAGTAGCTTCTAGAAAACTTTCAGCAGATCAAATAATTCCCTGTGCTAAACCTTATTTGAGAATAAGGCGAGTCCAGGAGAGACAGGCTGAACAAAAGCGAAAGTGTAGAAAATGACTTGCAATTTTCCAGTTTCTCTCTGGAAGTTTCAGAACAACTAACCACCATCTGCTGGACGCTGCCCAGCTTGCTACTAAAGATATATAGCTTTCATTCAGTGAAGAATGGCCTGTAGAAAACTTGCATCAAAAGCCAATGAAGTGAGGTAATGATTTATTTATGTGCATCCCAGTATGAGAAAGTGACTTTCAAAGGTAAGAGAGGTGTTCTGAAAAAATATTGCCCCTGCTTGAAAAAAATCCCTGTGCTTTCTGTTGAACACAATATATTAAAGTGAATGGGTAACAAATATACCTGAAAGTGAGCGTGCAAATGTTCAGTTCAAAGAGATCATCGGCCATTGGTGGGATCTGATGTGGTCAAAGGCTGGTTTTGTATGAAAAGCTTGATAATTGAAAACAGTTTGTACAGGATAAATGGCTACATTTTTTCCCACTTAACTATAAATTGAGTTAAAAACTTAATTCCTGCTAAATAAAAATACTGAGATCCACCTAAGACTATGAAATAAGAAATAGTGCTTACATTGTTAGAGAGCATTGGCAGGAAAAACAGCAGATGAAGAGTTATTTTAAGTCTTGCTTCTCCCCTACTTACACCTATTCTGTCTAAGATTGTAACTAATGGTGTGACATCTGGCAGCCACACTACCTCAGGCTGTGACCTTGTCAGTTCTTGTAAAACTGTGGGAAAAGTTTAACAGTGTAAGCATCAGGTTTGGATTTTTTTTTAACCGTCTAGAAGCACAGAATCAAATATAGATACAAGCTACTCAGCTGTTTTGTCTCTAAATAGCTAAATCTGCTTTCCCCACAACAGATTCTTCTAAAAGTTGCAGTTAAGTCTTAATCAGGAAAACAGAAAAAGTGGTTGGGGGACTTTTGAGGGGAGCAGTTCTTAAACCTTACAGGAAGCCTACTTTATGTTCCAAATTAGTTTGTATCATCCATCTTGAAGAAACGTAAAGCAAAAGAAAGCTGATTCTGCAAAATTGGGAAGTATATTTTGTAGCCAGGAAACTTTCTTGCAAAATTGTGCTTTGTTTGCTCTCTGTTTGAAAAAGATGCTGATTTCATTGCTAAAGTGTAAAGAATTAAGTGTGGTGTTATCTGACAAGGTTCAAGATCATATTTGTAGTTCAAATCATAAATATTCTCTCTTCCACCTGCTGTCAAGATAGTGATAAAAGGAAGATAAACCAACATTCTCAGCCTGCTTTTGGGCAGAGGTCACTTTGGTAGATGACACTGTGCTATAGAGTGAGTTGCTTTGTTCAGTCTCTGGGGAGTTTGCCACAGTATTTTCTCATTGTATGAGTATGAAATGGGTGGTATCACAAAATGGAAAAGAAGTCTTGGCTGAGTTGGTAATCTCCAGTTACCCAGTGACCACCTACTGTATTCTCATCAGCAGGCCAGTTCACAGCTTTTATTTCTTAACAAAACTTCTCATGGTTTCTTCAAATTGCCAGAGAAAATTGTTCTTCTACTGAAGATACAAACTCTCTGGCTAACCAGCATTAAAGAACTTACTAAATTTCTTTTGATATCTAAAATTTTGCTAGATTTAAGAAATGGCAAAAATATTTCCTGTTCTTCCATATTTAAAAAAAAACCCACATGAATTGTAGAGTTCTGATTGCCATATCACTTAATGTAATATAGGACAGGTGATGCTGAGCTTGTGAAATGAAACTACATGTCATCACTTGGATAAATTCCAGTTGTGAGTTAGCAACCATCACATCTGCTACCCTTATCTTGTAAATGCATAGCACTGGGGAGGGTGTTTAACAATTATCTGCTCTAGTCTGATGTTTAGCCAGCAGGTCAGGCTGAACACTACCAGAAAGCAGAAACTTCAGACACTCTTAGGCATCTACTCTTCTCATCTGTCATTACAAAATACTTGAAAAAGTATTTTCACTATCTGGATATTAGTTTGCAAAAGCTTTCTTAATTTCTTGCTTGCCACACTGATGAAGTGCCTAAGATATAAACTGGGGATAGAACTTTGGAAGAATCCCAAGAGAGGAGCCATCAGCCAGACAGGAGAAATCCTGTACTTCTGAACAATTTCCTTCAGTACTGGGAATACAACACCATGCCTTTTTCTTCTGAAAACTGGTGTGAGTTATGACCTTATTTTTCTATGTTTGTCCTTTATCAAAGATACTATCTAAATGTTTAATGCTTCTACTCACATCATCACCCATTTTACTGAAAATTACTGCCACGAGCCAATACATTCAGTGCCCTTCAGCTGTGCTTTTCTATGTATAAATTGGTTGAGAGCAAACACTGAAACAAATATAGTAATTCTCTTTGTTTCTTAGGATCAAGGGTCTTCAATAGAAATTGCAATAATTCCTCCCACTTGGAAAACCCACAGTTACATCCACGTATTCTTTTGATGTTTGGAAGCTAGTAAAAATTTTTCTGCCCTTTTTCATATCTGAAATCCCATTTAAGTTCTGCATGCTACTTTAGCTGGCATCTCAGGACTAGGTTAAGAAGCTCTAAACATGCAAGTTACTGAAATAATGCTCATATTTTGGAAACATATGCTATTTTCATGTGATGTTGAAAAAAATCAGAAGTATGTGATCTAGAAATCGCAGATTTCCTCAGAAGACATGTAGCTTAGCACAGAAGTTACCTATCTTGAGAAGTCATAAGACATTCCTGGATCTATGGGAGCTGATTGTACAAGATCTGCAGAAGAACTCTAGCATTTGGATGAGAGAATCAGTGACTGGCCCAGTGTGGTGGGTTTACCCTGGCTGGGTGCCCGGTGCCCACCCCTAGTCCCTCTATCACTCCCCCCCCCACAACCCAAACCTTCGTCAGCAAGGCAAGCAGGGAGAGAGTAAGATGGAAAAGAAGAACCCGTGGGTTATGATAAGAAGCAGTTTAATAAACAGCAGAGAAAGCAAGGTCACGCGCGCGCGAAGCAAAAGCAACAAAGCCGTTACTCTCTACTGCCCATCCGCAGGCGGTGTCGGGCCTGTCCCGGGAAGCAGGGCTCCAGAACGCGTACCGGTTGCTCGGAGGACAAACGTCTTCCCAGGATCCCCCCGTCCTCCTCCCTTTATAGTTGAGCTGACGTCATATGGTATGGAATATCCTATTGGTCAGCTCGGGTCGGCTGTCCGGGTTGTATCCCCTCCCAAATCTTGCCCCCCCACCCACACACCCCGTCAAAACAAGGCTGTGTGTTATCAACACCTTCTGGCTTCCAGTACTGCAGCATGAAGGCTGTATGGGGAAAATCAGCTCAGACAGACCCACTACACCCAGGTATCATTTCCATTATTGAACACTGATTTATTTAATATCAGTATCAAAGAAGCTGCTAATAGTCACAATTTGGCCAGTCATATTTAGCACATTAGACTGAGGCAGGACTTCCCTACTGTTATCCTACATAAATTCAAAGTAAATTTAAAAACTTCTAGGAAAAAGCAGCTGGCAAAGCAAGAGACTCAAATGCTGGACAAACTTGACAAGTTTTCTCTCTCTCTGCTTGTCCATCTTATATTCCCTGTCGAAAATAGATCAAGGTAAGGAACATCCATATGCCACACATAATATGAAATTCTGAGTCAAAGACCATGGGAAAAATCTCTGTGCTAGTAATGTACAAAATAAAGTCCAGCACTATCCATACGAAACAGAGACATCTGAATTTATTATATTCAATCCAAAATCTAATCTACATAATAATACATGTGACAAGCTAAGTGGTATCCGGTTCACTTACACAGAAAAAATAAGGACTAAATCAACCATGTCAAAATTTAAATATGCAATTTTACAAGCCTTGATATTCAAACTCCATTTTTTTATAACCAGTGATTCTAACTTAACAATCAGAATAATAGCCTGTTAAGGAGTTTGTAATAATAATAATAAATAATAAAAAATTAACCTATTTCAGGACACATTAAAGGCAATTGAACAAACTGAAGCAACTTCTTCAAGAGCTGTAATTTCAGTATACTTTGCCAAGAAGTTCACAAATATTTGGAAGTCTAAATCTAGATTTATCTGCCCCTCTACTCTGCTCTTGTGAGACCCCACCTGGAGTATTGCATCCAGCTCTGGAGCCCCCAGCACAAGGAGGACATGGATCTGTTGGAGATGGCCCAGAGGAAGGCAACAAAGATGATTACAGGGCTGGAGCACATCTCTTACAAAGACAGGCTGAGAAAGTTGGGGCTGTTCATCCTGGAGAAGAAAAGGCTACAGGGAGACCTTATTGCAGACTTCCAGTATCTGAAGGGGGCTACAAGAAGGCTGGGGAGGGAGTTTCACAAAGGTCTGTAGTGATAGGATGAGGGGTAATGGCTTTAAAATGGATGAGGGTAGATTTAGATTGAAAATTAAAAGGAAATTCTTCACTCTGAGAGTGGTGAGACACTGGCACAGGTTGCCCAGGGGGTTTGTGGATGCTCCATCCCTGGAGGTGTTCAAGGCCAGGCTGGACGGGGCTTTGAGCAACCTGGTCTAGTGGAAAATGTCCTTGCCATGGCAGGGGAATTGGAACTAGATGATCTTTGAGGTCACTTCCAACCCAAACCATTCCATGATTCTATGATTTGTCCTTAATTTTAAGTTACTCTCAGTCAACTTTGATGCTAACTAGCTTACAGTGAGCTTTGTAAAACATTTTAAAATTGTCTTTTCCTCAATATTGATACAGTTTGATAATTATAGTTATTTCTATATAATATATAATGTTATTTTCTATATAATGTCCTCTGATGTCCAAATCCACAATTCTATAAACTGTAACTAGCTGGCTGTGATTTGAGTTTCAGGGTTCCTGTTGATATCAACTCAAACTGAAAAATATTTTCACAAAGCCTGTCTGTAGAAACTGGACAACCCTACCAGCTGTACTGTTAAAGCACTTGTTACTTCTTTCAAAGATCTATCTTACCTTTACTCCACGAATGAAATTATACCAATAAAATTACACTCATCCTGGGAAACAGTACTTAATAACAGTCCTTGAAGAAAACAAACAAAAACATTAATACCTTTTGTAATACTTTAATTTTAAATTTATCTTGGATAAATTTAACTTTCCTCACTATTTCTGAAGCTTCTGAAAAAATAACTGGAATTTCCTATAACAATTTGGTCTTTTAAAATTTTTTTTTATCTCAGCTGAGACAGAGCTTCCAAGTTCGAGCAGATCTTGGTTGCAATTTGCACCAATGTAACCAAGTTTTGAGAAAAAGGCTCACAGAATAAACAAAGAAATAAAGCATCAAGTGTTCTCCCTGGAACAGCGGTTTAACAATAGTTTCACTTTATGTGTGGAGCTTTTGTTTCTGGCTCTGGGAACAGCATATGGGCAATTCCTCTTACCCTCAAAGGTCAGATTCCATTATATCTGACCTCCACATTACAAATTAGCAAACAAAGCCATTTGTGAGCCTTCACTGCTTGTCATTGTTATTCATGCAAATCTGCTGCAATGTGCCAGTTAGGACAGTCATTGTTGTAACCCAACTACATGACAATGTATGCAAATAACCAATAGACTGAGATACAAAGAAAGAAACAAGAAGTTAGCATCGATTTTCTCCAGTTGTCCACATCTGTTGGCTTTAACAGCAAGAATATCTAAAAATAAATGAGCCAGTCCTGGTGGAGGAATGAGGGTCTGGCACCCAAGGAACAATGGAGAGAAGCCTGCGGAGGAAAAGAAAGATAAGGTGTGAACCCAGTTTATCAGAGGGTTCAGAGTTCTTAAAACCCCAGGGGAAAAAAAAAAAAAGGAAAGAAGAAAAGAAACTTTATATTGAGAAGCAGGTTTATTTAAATCCCAAAGTGTTCTTAGATGTTTATTCATGTTTTATCTTCTCACAAGGCATATATAAAGGGCATTAAATATGACTAAATTAGTAGCATTGATTGATTTGGGTTTAGCATATCCTGTAGAGAATTTCTGGTGCAGAGAGTTGCTGCCAAATGTCAGAGTTCTCAGGAAAGGTATCCGTTATCCCCCTGAAGATGCCCCTTTAAGCTAGATTAAATTGGGGGAAGCAGGGAGGAGGACACCAGTCACTTTGGAGTTGACTTAAAATAGTAAAATATTTAGGCATGACAGTGAGATCCACTTAAATGCAAAATGTGTACTAGGGGGAATTCAGATTACATTAGCTGCTCTTTTGATGATAACGAAGTGGACTGTACTGGAGAGCGTAAAGAACAACCCTGTAACAGCCAAGAGATGGGCTGTTTGATCTTATAAATTTGTCCTGTATATAATTTACATAATTTTTTTGTGACTCAGCAGTTGTTTATAAGTCTGCATGATATAAAACTTAATGAACTCTGAGCCCAACGTCTTTGTAGCATTTGTCCCCTGGAGTTTGACTTTCAATTATGGACATTTCCATGTAAAAAGAAAAATTAATCTGTTTTAGGTTGTTAATCATAAAGGAAAAAAAATTCCCAAATTTTATGGTACACTGATGTATGTATGTGGGACATGCAGCACTTTGGCATAACAAATTAGTTACATAATCAGTAAGATAATGAATGAAGATAGATTTCTCTGTATTCCTGGCTCTTCCTGTCCCCACCTTTTATTCTTTTCACTACGTGTGTATGAGAATTACTACATGTGACACATAGTTGAGGACAAGTAATAAATCTCCACGAAAGGCATATAACCAGTTTCCTTACTACCACTGTTTCTCTGTTCCCTTTTCCTTGGCTTGAAAAGTTTAATTTGAAAATCACCAGGAACATTTTCCTGTGCCCATTATATAAATGTAATTAAATATAGCCATTAGGATTTTCTATTGAGGACTTCCCCATATGCTTAGGATCTCCAACAGAGATTTTACAAGTCATGAAATCACATGGAATGCCACAGAATATTAGATTCTATCAAAAAAAAAATAGAAAATCAAAGCACAAATACTGCAATGTTAGATTTATTTTTTTAAATTACATTATAACCAGTATTATAAGGAAATGTATAATTCTGAATATGACTGACCATATATTTATCTCATTTTCTTCTTTCTTAGGTTTAATGGCCACACCAGGCCAGGCCTTCCAGTGTTTGAAGTGATAGTCCCATTGATTTCAGTGATGAATGGGGATAAACCCCTCCACAAAACTATAAATCCACCTCAGTGCTTTGGTAAAATATAAATCTATAAAAGTGCTGTATTTTTTGCCTTCATTGAAGATCTCTACCCCAGCCAAGAGTCTCAAAATTTGACCTGCTCCTCTGTATGCAAATAAAATAGCAATTTAAACATAGACATTTTCTATCTGTTTTAGTTATGATTAGATAGCTCATAATTCCTCAAAAGGGTATTTTATTTTTGCTTTCATCGTCATAATGCTCTAGCCAAACTAAAAGTTATAGTCCATAGAGATCATATATCTGGCAATCCAGAGTACCTTCTTGTATCTTTCCACATTTTGCAAGAATTGTTTCCATGCTATTTGCCAGGAATAAGCACTAAAGTGCTTATAAAGATATCTGAGTATCCTGAATTTCAGCTGTTCTGATACATTGCTGAGTTGAACTGTCTCGAATACCAACACCTTTTCTATTCAAAACTAGTCATATCCGGGCACTTAAGAGTGTTTACTTCAGTGGGGCCAGCATCTCTTTTTGAAGTTATGAACCATTTTCTCTAACAAGGAAGTTCTATTAATATAAGTTTACAGGCAAGAAGCCCATGTCTACGTTCTTCTCTGACTCATCTGTTATCAAAAGAATGAGTGTCGTCTTTAGAAAACTCAATTTTACAACAGCAGCCTGGAACTTCAAAACTGTTTAGAGTCTTTCAAAGCAAAAAATTTGCAATGTTAACATCTCAGTTAAACAAAGAGTAACAGAGCGAGAAAAACACCAGCTTTATTTGTGTCATGGAAAGAGACAAAGGCAGGATTTATCATACCTGATCAACATCTGAGTTAACATCCTATCTCAACCTGGTAATCTATTTAAAGCTTTGCCCAGTGTGGGATGCTTCATCTCAAAAGGAAGTCTTGCTGCTCCCTCAAATACCAAGGTAATTGTGTAATGCTGTTGTTAGTTAGGAGACACAACTACTTCTTAAATTGTCCAAATTCTACGCTGAGCCCCTGGGCTTCCTTAATGCACAGGACTCTGCCTGAGACCTCAGCCAGTATGTGGTGAAGGGCTCCCTGGCATCCCCTCCTCTACTTCCTCCCCATCAAATTTTAGCAGGGCCTGTTGTGACAGGACAAGGGGTAATGGATATAAACTAAAATAGGGTGGATTTACACTAGATGTAAGGAAGAAATCTTTTACAATGAGGGTGCTGAAACACTGGAACACACTACCCAGAGAGGTGGTAAAAGTCCCAACCCTGGAAACATTCCGGGTGAGGTTGGACAGGGCTCTGAGTGGACTAGATGACCTTTAAATGTCCCTTCCAACTCACATCATTCTATGATTCTATGAATCTATAAAACATTCAAATACATGTCTCACCCAACTTAAGGCACTGGGAACTATGAAAATACTTCTTAAAAAAAACAATGAAAACTAGAGACAGGCTTAAGACTGTAGGATAGGTGGAGGGTTGCTCCTAAAAAGTGCCTGTGATTGTAGACGTGTGTGCACCCTCACGCCTGCATGTTTTGCTGAAATATCCTTCACATCTGAGGACAGGGTATCTTCTAGAAAAAGACACTCCAGTGCTGCTGGATGAGGTAGCTTGCTGTGCTAACTATGAAAACTGTCACATCAATAACAAATAACTTGTGATGAAATATTTAAGTAACAGGTCTTCGTGGGTTTCTAGCGGCATTCTTTCACAGAGCACTCCCGTCTTCACAGATTATGAAGTCAGTGGAATTTCTTTAGGAGTGAATTACTGCTCGTTTTCTCAGAAAGAACTGTAAATGTAACTGTATATTTTATTGTAATATATCATTTTATCTTAGAAGCAGCGGAATAGCTGGAGTTATCTCAGTGTCACCTTATTAAGCTCTGCTTTTTGAAGCTGGTAATTGTCAAACAATTCCAGCCTGAACATTTTTTCATATAAGGCCTCAGATCTGGAAAACAATTTAAAAATTAGTTGTAAAATACTGCCTAAATCATCTCTGACTTGATCTGAATAAAATATAAACCAGAAGTATTTCCAGGCTGAGTAGTGTTGAGCCTTGTTAAGGGACATTTTTATCCCTCTGTTCTGTGTCCTACTATTTTGATAATATGTTTTGACAAGGTTTTTTTTCAGAGGAAACCTAAGTTCTCAAGACTAAAGAACTAGGTTCTTACCAATGCTTATCAATATCTAAAGGTCAGGTGTCAAGAGGATGGGGCCAGACTCTTTTCAGTGGTGCTGAGTGACAGGTCAAGGGGCACAAACTGGAACAGAGGAAGTTCCACCTAAACATAAGGAAAAACTTCCCTTTGAGGGTGACAGAGCCCTGGAACAGGCTGCACAGAGAGGTTGTGGAGTCTTCTTCTCTGGGGAGATTCCAAACCCTCCTAAACACGATTCTGGGCAACTTGATCTAGGTGAACTTGCTTTAGCAGGGAAATTGGGCTAGATGATCTCCAGAGGTCCCTTCCAACCCCTACCATCCTGTGATTCTGTGATTTTTTTTTTTTTAAGAACCAATATATATACCCCCTAGGCTGGTCATTTGTCAATAATTTAAAATTATTCTTTGACCTGCCTGCATTCTAAGTCAGTAAAAACCACCCGTGGCTTAACTGGATCAAGATTTCAACTTTTGTGTGCAATTTATAACGGTGTCAATGAGCTTGCATTTTTATGTACTACAGTTTGTAAATCACATAGATCAATCCTGAATTTCTTTAGATAAGGAAAAGCTTGTGGAAACTGATGTATTATGAAAATGAATAAAAATGAATATGCATAGAAATTGCAAGGGGAAAGAACATTTGAGACAAACAACATGCTAACCATTGATAAATATGTAAAGGGTGTTAGAATCAGAGGGGTAAAAATAGCCTGTTGTCTGTTAGGAACGAAATCATAAGCATGCAAAATGGAATTCAGAAAAACAAGATTAATCTTTAGTCAAAAATATATAAAGCAAAAAAAAAGAGTTCAGAATAATTACACAAGTCAAAAGTAAGAAAACATTAGAATCATTCAGAAGAGGCTAAATAAAACCTTCATAAATAATAGACAGGACATTCTTCCCTTCAATGCAAAAATGAGCTGGAAGACTTTCTAGACTTTCTTTCATTTGTGTTTTCTAGATGTGGATGTTGCAAAACTGCTTAACAACACTGGGTGCCCAGTGCCCTTACTGGTAACAGGAATGGGATATCCAGCTCTCTTAGCTGCTTATGGAAGCTCTGACCCCTCATCCATCATTTCGTGGTTAAACAGATATTTTGTAAAAAAATCTACACCCTTTGAGGAGCTAAAGGATGGCTCTAACCTCTCTTTTGCTAGTGTTAGAGGTCATGCATTGCTTGCTTTAGTACTTTTGTCTTAAGACAGGTACTATACCACTGAAGTAATTTACTTCATTAAATTTTCCCTTAATATACCTCAAGGTGACATGCAGTTTTCCTTCTGATTGCCTACAGACCATGAGTAAATTCTACTCTGCTCTTTACCAGGGGTCCCAGGATTTGCCACTTGCATCAGTGAAGGCTGGGTGTACAAAGAAAAGCAGGAACCCAGCAAGATCTAGAGTATTCATCAGGTATTTCTCTTTTTGTGCTGGGGGCTCCAGAGCTGGACACAGTGCTCCAGGTGGGCTCTCACAAGAGCAGAGTAGAGGGAGGTGATTCTACCTAGACCTGTTGGAGAGGGTCTAGAGGAGGGCTACAAAGATGATCTGAAGGCTGGAACACCTCTCCTATGAAGACAGCCTGGAGAAGAGAAGGCTTCAGGGAGACCTTATTGCAGACTTCCAGTACCCGAAGGGGGCTACGAGAAGGCTGGGGAGGGACTTTTTACAAGGGCTTGTAGTGATAGGACAAGGGGCAATGGGTTCGAGCTGGAAGAGGGTAGATTTAAATAGGAAATTAGAAGGAAATTCTTCACTCTGAGACTGGTGAGACACTGGCACAGGTTGCCCAGGGATGTTATGGATGCTCCATCCCTGGAGGTGTTCAAGGCCAGGTAGATGGGTCCTTGAGCAACCTGGTCTAGTGTTCCTGCCCATGGCAGAGGGGTTGGAACTAGATGATCTTTGAGATCCTTTCCAACCCAAACCATTCTATTATTCTATTTTGAAATAATATTCTGAAAAGTTGCAGGATGAATTAATGAGAATTGCTGGCTTAATATATGAGTTATGAAAAATATCTTTAAGGGATAATGACCAGCTTTTTTTTTTCTCCCCCTCCCTACTGCAGATAGGGAGGGATAATATACCTAGTGGCCAAAAAGAAATTGATGAAGATTCCTCTGCTTCTGAGTATCTTCTGGTGTCACTGCTAAAACATGCTTCTATCTATAGCATATCTCAGAGAGTTTCCCATTTTCCCAGGTTGTGCTTCTGCTGCACTTCAGTCCTCAGGGCAAAGCAAACCAGTCTTGCCTGCACCATCAGCCCCTTGCACAGTGGCTCGGGCTGCCCAGAGGGATGCCCTACATCTCTCCATTTTTAGAACACTTCCTTTAAAAACAGAACCAGCAAAAAAACCTTAAAAGGCTTAATTAAACCATGTCGCATTAGTTGCCATGCCCTGCAAGCAGCGTGTCAAGTGGTGGGTGTCTATAAACACAGGGCAGCCAGGCTGCAGCTGCTCTCCAGGCAGAAATGTGCTGCAGCTGAAGCAGAGCAGGGTCATGGCATTTCAGAGGGTACAACCTCTCAAGCAGTAATTTGGGGCTAGATCACAGCTCTGACCTCACGCTAGCGCTGAGGAAGATGAGCTGGACACTAATAACAGATCCCAGTGATGTTCCCCGTTGTGCTGGGAGCACACACACAGCAGCTGTTGCTGCCCCTATGGAGGGAGAGCTGGAGACAGCCTCTCATACCCCAGCTCAGCTCTGCTGACATCTGTGTACAAACAGCACGGTTGCTTGAACAGCATCAAGGCCACCACCTACCATTAATCTGGTTTCTGTTATCCCTTTTGACAGGTCCCAATGGGGTCCTCCTGGACAGTAAGTTAGCCATGAAGCAGCAATGTGCCCTTGTGGCCAAGAAGGCCAAGGCCATCCTGGAGTGCATTGAATGTGACCTGCAGGTCAAGGGAGGTTCTCCTCCCCCTCTATTCTGCGCTGGTAAGGCCACATCTGGAATATTGTGTCCAGTTCTGGGCTCTCAAGTTCAAGAGTGACAGAGAAATACTGGAGAGAGTCCAACGGAGGACTATAAGGACGATTAAGTGGCTGGAACATCTCCCTTACGAGGAAAGACTGAGAGCTCTGGGGCTGTTTAGCCTGGAGAAGAGAAGGTTGAGAAAGGATCTGGTCAATGTTTACAAATATCTGAAGGGTGGTGGTCAGGAAGGTGGGACCAGTCTCTTTTCAGTGGTGCTGAGTGACAGGGCAAGGGGCAACGGGCACAAACTTGAACACGGGAACTTCCACCTTAACATAAGAAGAAACTTCTTTACCATGAGGGTGACAGAGCCCTGGAACAGGCTGCCCAGAGAGGTTGTGGAGTCTCCTTCTCTGGAGACTCAAAACCTGCCTGAACACGCTCCTGTGTAACCTGCCCTAGATGAACCTGCTTTGGCAGGGGAGTTGGACTAGATGATCTCCAGAGGTCCTTTCCAACCCCCACCATTCTGTGATTCCGTGATATGAATTTCCGAATAGAGCAAAATAAGGAAGCAGAAGAATATGCTATTCTTCACTTGCATTCCTACGCACGCACTTATGGAGAGACGCTCGCCAACAGCTTGTCGTTGCACTGAGAGATGTCTACGTGGCAATAGAGCTTTCAGTCAGTCAAATGGGTGGTTTGGAGCTAAAAGAGAAAGCCGAGGAGGCGAAATCTGGGACCAAACCTCTCATTTTGAAGCATCACCAGCTAAATGCCATTTAATCCACGCACAGTGAGGTGAGGTGAACCCACAGTCATCTTTCTACTGAAGTGCAAGCCAGCAATAGACTCATGACTTGAGAAAACAACAAGATTGAGATCTCACAAAGTGATTTGTGGCTTATATTGGATAAAGGATTATCTAGCACTAGGAACAGTGAATCTACACGCTGTTTCTAAAAGGGTCACACAGCTCAAATAGATCCTAATGAAATTAGTTATTTTCTAACTGTAGAGCTAATTAAATTGTAAACAGAGACCTGTTGGCACTGGATACAGGATTCACATTCTTCAGCTACAGCCTTCTTATTAAAAGAGCTGCTGAAGAGCTTTAGGCTGGCTGGACCTCTGCTAGAGCTGCCTAATCCAGGTTTCTTTCAGTATCTGGGGAGAATACTTGCTCAGTGCAAACTGAGAGATAATTTCAAGGAATGTTTTTATAATACCTGTCTTTCTTAGAGATAAGTATGCATCTGCTTCCTTCAGGCAGTGAAAAAAGCAATAAATAGATACTGGGTTACTCTTTCATCTGCCCCTGACATTAACAATTGGAAGGTATATATGGTGAGGTGGCCTCTTTTGCTATGGCCTACATTCAATATATAAGAATTTAAACCACTAACAAAAAAAAAATTGTATAAAAACCCCTTCAAAAATATCATTATGACAGGAAAAACAGATTTCTGTCCCATAAACTGAAGAAGAGAAGCATTGCTCAACCAAACAGTGGTAGCTCTCCTAAGGGCCACCATTATATTATGCATTAAAAAACCCAGTGTATTTTTCTTCACTAAATATAAGGTTTTGGAACATTTAGATACTGCCTGTAAGCAGAATGACTTTTCTATGAAAAAATGAAAATTTAAACATCTCGTAATTTTATCACTCTTACATCCAAATACACATATTTTGTATGAAATTCACTACTAGTTAGGCTAAGACAAATGTGCGAACCAAGGTGGAAAAGAATCCAGTATGGAATAAAAATATTTTTAGCCCAGCATCTTTCGGATGCTATTAATAAAGTTTTCCTATATGAAACCAGAAAAAGGCATTGCCAGGGATTGCAAAAATATACATTTTTGTCATTTACGCTTTGAAGACCAATTAAAACTGACTCACTGATGATAGCAGAAAGCTTTCTATATTTTCATGCTTATGAACACTTCAGATTATTAACATCCCTTCAAAGTGCCTGCATTTGAATGTAAATCCTCAGATAATGCACACCATCAAATAATTCACCCCTTTAGGCAGCCCTGGCAAAATCAGAGGTAAAAGAAGATGAAAATCAGAGACAGGTGGAGAGAGAATTTGTGGAAATCTTCTCCTTGTGTTAATTATGTATATATAGATATATAAAATATATATATAAACATGTAGTGCTGGTGAAACATGGGTGTTGGGTTTTGCCTTTTTAAGTAGCACTGACATCTCAGCTGCAGTGCTCTAACACATGACCTCTTCTTCACTGGGTGCAACTGAAGCTCCCATGCTTTATATTTAGCATGTTAACCAAATTATGAAGAGAAAAAATGGTAAAAATGACAAGTTGGCAGCTCTGCTGGGTGTCTCTCTGTCGATGCCTCATTTATTCTCTCAGGCTACCCATGCCAGTACGTGAACAGAGTGCATCCAGCTCCCTGCAAAGGAGCCATGTCCCCTCTCCTCTGTCTGTCATTCATTGCCTACTGCCACCCAGCACTGGAGAGACTCACTCTTGCTAATAATCAGCACTGTGGTTAATTCTGCAGGCAGAATATGGTCCATCCAGCTCGCTGCTTGGCAGCTACCCTGACTTAGCAGGGTGACATTAGCTACAACTTATTTTTGTCAGTTCACCAAGAAAATCTGACGAGGTGCAGGCATGCATATGGTTACATTTTCAAACTGACTTCTGAAAAATGTTCTCGGGATATTTGGAAAAATATCAAGACTGAACTGAAGTTTTGTACAGAAAATAGGTTTCCCTCATATCCTCTTTCTCTTACAAGTGCTGCAGGTGAATGTGAGTGTGATGATTTAGAAAAAGTGCTTATGGGATCAGAAAAAAAAGCATAAGAGTTGCCATTCAAAACATGCCAGCTGACAGTCTGCAATTTTTAGCAATTCAGAGGGAGATATGAGGCTGAGCAGGAAAACACAGTAAGGAATACAACTGAATGACAATTATATACGATAGTTTAGACCGATTTACAGATCAAATTATCAGAGGCAAATACCTTATCTTTTAAGATCTGTAGTCCTAAAAATATATGTATTATTCCAAGACTGTTAATTGCCTTAACAAGCTCTGAAAGCTTGCCAGAAACTGCAAGTCTCACATTGTTCACGTTACTGTCCAAGAACATTCAGGCAATTAGAGCTCCAGCAGATGTCATGATGTCAGATCTGCGGGCAATGACAAGCCATGTGACTTTCTGCTGCCTTCACAAGCAGCAAAAGAGAAATACACGGTATTAGAGTCTCTAAAAGTTACTGTGCCTGTAGGAAAGTGTGCAGAAACAAATGAGCCAGCCATAGCAATATGTAGAAGACAGGGAGTTGTATTGCAAGATACCTGGAGTCTAAGATTCAGTTTCAAAGTCTAGGAAAGTCATGTCAGAAACTGAGACACTGGATCTGTCTTAGGCTCAATTTATATAAATTAACTATATTTTAAAAAATCTATGTAAAAAATCAAGTCTAAATCTGGAATTCACACATATACTTCTTTGAAATTGTGTTCAAGAGAGAAGTATAAAGGTTTTTAAAATGTTGAGGATCTTGACAATGGAAAATGTTCCCAATATATTTCTTCCATTTGAGATAAGGAGCATCTAACCCTATTGTCAAATATTTCAGCACATGGCTATTGTATTTTCCCCATTTCTCCAAAAGCTAGAAAAGTTGAGACACATAAAAGATACAATTCCAGTTGCATCTCAACTCAACTCACTGCTGTACAAGTACCTCTACCTTTCTTCTCAGAAATTGTGCCCTACTCTACCTAGGGCACGATTCACACCATAATAGTTGCCTTGGTCATCTTCTCCCTCCTGTCCTTTCTGCCTGACGTGAACCTGCAGTGTTTGGAGGATGCAAGCCCTGTGCATGACCAGCAGGCCACCTCTGAGCTGGGTGATGACCATAATTTTGAGGAATTTGGTAGATTCTTGAAAAGACAATGGAAACAGAATCTCATTTTCTCTTTCTTTAGCACCATTTTTTGTTATTTATGAATTCTGAAGCAAGGGTAACACTGGAGAAAAGCATTAAATGGGAGGCACTCAACACTGGCTTCTCTCTTCTTCTGTAACTCAGAGGCTCTGAAGTGTAATGGTTAATGAAATGGCCAGACTTGTGAATATGACTATGTGGCTGAGATGTGTAAGGCCGAATGACATGAGTCTGGAAAACTTGCTTTCTGAGGCAAATAAAGAGTACTACGTAGCTTGCAGATACTATTTTTGCTAATTAACAGTAATAATATTCAAAATCATATTGAGCCCTGTTAATGTCACATGAAGTTTTTACAAGTCTATAAATTAACATGATACAAAATGATTACTCCATCTGTATTTTAAGAAGAATTCTTTCCTGTTTTGACTTAGATTTGGGAATTTAATTACAGTTACATCAGAATAAAAACAAAAATGTCATAACGTTGACTAAAATGGAAATAACTTCCAAATCCAAGAACTGATTGCTTAAATGTTTTTATCCTTCGCAATGATGTACAGCGTTAGTATTAACAGAAAAGAGTAACCCCCATGGCAATTTAACAGTTCTCAAGAATATATTGTTTTCTAGAATTGTAGACCATCTTGAGATGTTTAATATTATCCAAGCAATAAACTGCAGAAGCAGCTCCCTTTAGAATAAGCTGCCTTTATGAAGTGCACTGAACAGTGTGCTAAAGTACCTCAAGCAGTACAGAAGTGATACAAACCAAAATGCTAGATGTTTTAATAACATCAAGGGGTTTATCAGAGTGGTTTATTAATTTTAAATATAACTAGAATTTGTTTATAAAAGGGAAAATATACGTGGTAATTATGCACCCCTGAGCCAGAAATCATGTGTAACGCACTGTGCCCTCAAATAAAGCAAACTAGTTAACGTATGTCAGGCATTGCCTTGCCAGCTCTTTCTGTGAAGTGGATGCAGATAAAACTCATGGCAATTTAATCCAGACTTTTCACTTTGGCAAAAAAAAACCCCAACATGCCAACATCCAGTTTAATTTAGCTTTATATTTCTGAGGGAAGAAGATGCTTGCCACCTAAGAAAAGGTCATTAAAAATCTGTGGGCTAGATCTCTCTAGGGTTTGAAATCTGACAAATGCTAAAAGCAGGAGGCTCTTCTCAGAGGTGGAGAGGCTAAAATCCTATTTGTCTGCATTCACAAAGTCATATTGCTTTTCTGGTCCTGGTATGATTCCTTTGATGGTATCTAAATTCATACACTAGAATAGAGTCAGAAATGTCTTACCAGGGGACACTGACCGAGCTGTCCCCAAGCGATGACCAGAGACACTGCTGAGGGAGAGCTCTTTCCATGGTCTGTCCTGTCCTGCCAAAGACCATCACCACTGCTTCAGGTCAGTGGGCACATCCCTGCCTATACCTCTAGTGTCTATGGGCCTGTTCTCCATTAATTTGCCTAATCTTTTTTTGGCTTTACAGGTACTACCTGCATTGACAACCTCCTGTGCCAACAAATCCCATAAATTCATTCCCTGTAGTGTAAAAATGTACTTTTATATGTCTTAAACAAACATCACAGAAGAACAATTTTCTCACTTAAGCTTTTTAAAGTTCTTTTGTTTTGCAGTTTCGTGGTAGACATTTATATTGATATTGACTGACTCACCAAATACAATAATCTGCATGAAATTAAATTGTCTAGCAGTTATTTAGGTGCAAGTGTTTTTTTCTGCACCACTCTGTAAGTCAATTGCATATCTGCATATGCAATTTAGCAGAGATGATAGATCCAGCTAAATGGAAAATAAAGAAGGAAAACAGAGAAATTAGGAAGTCTCTGTAGGGAAGAAATATAAACACTAAATTGATAATATCATAACTGAGCTTCCAAATTTGCATCTGCACTGCTGCAAACAGAAACATTTGTAACATGCACTTAGGTTGGGTGTTACATACTTGGTTTGGAGGCAGTAAAATCCAGGAATTGACATTAAAGCACTTGCTGAGGTCTTGTCACAAGCTTTAAGAGAAAGCAATAGCAACACATTGTTCCTGGCTGCAGAAAGCACAAAGAAAAGGGGTTTTATACGTGTGGCTCCACCAACGTTTACAGAAAACCTTTACAAACCTGCTGTCATCCTCCTGATTTTGTACAGTAATGTCAGGAATCTGGTAGTTAAAGCAATCAACACACAGCTACTGCATACACCCAGGCTGTCTTTACTGTGCATGTGCAGTAGGTCCAGTATGGACTGCATAGAGATGCATACAGATGACCAAAAGGTTTTTTTTTCCTAATTTTAGCCACTACTATACTTTTTTACCAATAGCAGCTAGTGAACAGAGAAGGATGAGAAAGCTGAGGGTGCTGGCACTCAAGGAAGGCCTTAAGGCAGGGAAGGATACTTTAAAGTGGACTCTAAAATGAATTGAGAGGCAGATTGAGAAGATTGTTAATATACAGAGATAATTTTCTCAGCTGGGCAATTCCTCATCTGAACTCTCTTGTCCATTTCTGCCTCCTTCCACTCCCAGTGTTCTCATTCTCTTTGCTTTTTGCAATCTTCTTTCAGCTAACAAGTCTTAAGGTTCATTTAAAGTACAGCAGTCGGTGAGGTTTGGGCATCACAGTCCCTATTTGGTGTTCCCTTCAGAGAGGCACATGGAATTCACAGTTTTTTGCATCTGACATGCCCTAATGTTTCTTCATAAAGTTGATGCTCTTTGACGTATGTGAAGAGCCAGACAGCAGGAAATTCATGGAGAATTAGAAGCTGCAACAGTTAACCTCAGAAGTACAGTAAGGATATTATCAAATATAGTATCAAGACCCTGTCAGACAGAGTCTTTGATATGTTGATCTTCAGAGACCTTTAGGAATGTAAAAGGACAGAACTCAAAAGCAGTAAGGAAAGGGGAAAAAATCTGAATAGACAGCTTTGAAAAAAGAATGCAGAGATAATACGATGTCATCCTGCAAAGAATGAATCACAAATGATAAATAAAAATAAAATGAGACTGAAAACTCTTCAAAGACTCAGAAAAAGTTCATCTCTCTCTACATCATTTGACTGAAGGGAAAACCAAAAGTTGCAGAGCATCCCATATTAAAAGTGCTAAAAGATGGCTTTTGTCAATAAATCATCACAGTTTGAAGGCCATCTTCATTCATATACCTGTAGTTACACGCAAAAACTTCACGAGCACAGACACACAACAATGTCCACTACTTGTCCACCTATCATCAATTTATTGAGATAGAACCCAACTGGTACAGGAGAGACTAAAGAAGTTATTGAAATTATAGAAAGCAAACTCGTGAGGAGACAGGAGTAGGCAGCTCATTAAAGTTCATCTCATGTAGAGTGCACAAGGGACAATGTAAATGAGATTCAGTGACTAATTTCCCCAGCGGTGGAACTCCTACACATTTTGACTGCAGATCGGTAAGAATATACATGGCAGAAGAGACATCCCTGATAAATAACGCCAGTGGAGAGGAAAATGTCAAACTGGCTTCAGAAGCAGCCATGGGAATCTGCAGGTAAGAGAAAAAGTGGAGGCCCTAGTGGGAGTCCAAAGCAGGAGACACAGAGGGAATCAGCACTCCCAGGAATGAGAGATTACTCCTCTCCTCTTTAGGGTGTCCCACAATGCCAACAATAATTATGGAACCCATCCACCATTTCTTTTCCATTTTTAATATCCAGTAAAAGTTTGATTTATCTTTTTTCTTGAGATATACACTTTGCCCTTAACACAGCACTCCTCTATTTATAACAATGAAAATTTGATTACTGCTGATCATCTTCAATACCATGAGCCATGATAGTGTAAGATATATTGCACCAGATGACAGAATGCTCCTGGGTCACTGTTTTGGGTACATAGCCATCCCTTTTCTGGTCTAAAATGAGAGTTTTGAAGCTGGTCTTCAAAGTTAGGAATATTTTTTTAAGTCTAACTTAATTAGGCCTTTGGCTAAGAAAATGTGGGTGCAATGCCCACGCTTACAGTGCAGGAGTATGCCAGCAATGGAAAGCGCTCCTGCCACATGGGCGTTAGCAGCAGCTCCATGAATTGTTTGTGTAGCTACTAATTCAGACATTGAAGGCAGTGTAAGAAAACATTTCTTTTTCTGATACAATATAGATTGACTCTATTTAAAGAGGTGAGAAGGACCTGGATTGAACACTCCTGTAGATGTGAACATGTCTTCCTCCTGTAGAAATGTTTTTATTCAGTCTGTTTTGGGAAATGACTACTTCAGCAATTCCTTCTCCTTGCTGGACAAATGAGATACAAATCCATCCTTTATTACTGTGAGTCGCATATGGGGTCTCATGAAGTTCCCACCAGTCCTATCTGGGGACATGTGAGCAGCCTTGTGTGCATCTGATTAGAGCTCTTCATGTTTCATTACATGAGCATATCGTGCACAGCTAAAAGGAATTTTTACTCAGTCAGTGATGCTTCTTTCGTAACTGTTCTTGAAAAGCATTGATAGATCCATGTGAGTTCAGCCTCTTGTGGAAAAAAACCCTCATTGCAGCAATCATAGTACATTTATAATTAGCTTAATAAAGTCCCTTTGTATTATTGCTCCACAGGTAGACGTACTGTCTTGCAAAATGATGGACAGTTCTGGTTTGCAATTAGGAATTTAGTACAACCCCAATACAGCAGATAGAGGACATTAATGTAAATTTACCGTGGCAGAACAGCACAGTGATGGAGACCACGGTGGAGAAATAATTTCACATAAACTGAAAGGGCAGTGACACACATCCTCTTGGAAATCATTGGCATATAATGTACTGCATTTTTCACATCTTTGTTAGGCGCTGATAAAAATGTACTTTCTTGTGCAATACATGGTATAAGAAAGAAACTGTGACTATTACAAGGCCATCTTATTTTGTGCACTTGTAGCCAGCCACAAAACCTTCATGAGCATAGACACAACAATGTCCATCACTCATCCACCTAATATCAATTTATTGTTTCCAATTATGATGAAAAGCACAATGTGTCAAAGATCAGATCAGCCCTCTGGTCAGACAACCTATGATGTACTATGTGTCTTTAACAGACATTTAAGAAACTCTGCTTTGTGAACCTGCCTTGCATTATAAACAAAGTAGTCTAATTCTGGAGTCTAGGTTACATAGAAAAGAGAACCCTAAATCCTTTGTGATTCCCCTCCTACTTCACCCCCTCATCCATTTGCTTTACACGAGTCAGCAGGAGCTATTCCGAGTGCTGTCAGACATGTCAAAGAAACATTAGCAAATCCTCAGCTATTACTATAAACATAAATCATTTTCTGCCTTCCAAATCGGGGCCATGTGGGTACTAAAGGATGAAGAAATAAGCCCTTTTCTTTTTAACTTCATGTCTGGACTCAGGCGACATGCAAATCTGATCTTTGCCGAAATCAATGTTGCAAAGAATGAGGGCTGTAGTTGAGATATGAAAAGCCATCCTTCTACAAGTACGTGCAGAGCTCATATTCAAACTACAAGCAGAACACCAAAGTGACAGCTCCTGTCTGGGCAGAGAACAGCAATTGCTACTGAAATGCTTGCTATTCCCAACGCTGCTGATGGGCAGCCTGCTTGGCTTCCATAGAATCAGAATGGCTTGGGCTGGAAGGAATCTTTAAAGGTCATCTAGTCCAACCCCTCTGTGCATTGTGCAGGGACATCTTTAACTAGATCAGGTTTTTCAGACCTGTTCAACCTGACCTAGAATGTTTCCATTTTACCTGGAATGTTACCACTTCTCTGGGCAACCTGGGTCAGTGTTTCACCACCCTCAGTGTAAAAAATGTCGTCTTTATAGCTAGTCTAAATCTACTCTCTTAGTTTAAAACCATCATCCCTTGTCCTGTCGCAAAAGGTCCTGCTAAAAAAGATTGTCCCCATCTTTCTCATAGACCCCCCTTAAGCATTAAAAGCCACAATAAGCTCTTTCTGGAGCCTTTTCTCCTCCAGGCTGAGCAAACCCAACTCTCTCTGCCTCTCTTCACAGCTGGTGTACCAGCCCTCTGACCAATTTTTTGGCCCTCTCTGGACCCACTCCAACAGGTCCATGTCCTTCTTATGTTGACAGCTCCAGAGCTGGACCCAGCACTGCATGTGGGGTATCACCAGAGCAGAACAGAGGGGCAGAAACCCATCCCTTGACCTGCTGGCCATGCTTCTTTTATGTAGCCCAGGATATGATTTGCCTCTGGGCTGTGAGCGCACACTGCCAGTTCATGTCCAGCTTTTCACCCTCCAGTACCCCCAAATCCTTCTCCACAGGGCTGCTCTCCACCCCTTCACCCCCAGCCTGTGTTGATACCGGTGGTAGCCCCGACCCCTGAGCCCTACGGCTGGACACACACCGGTTTCCAGCCCGCACGCTTGGCTGCCGCAGTCACTCCGGTCCCGTGACTCGCCCTCTCCTTCCCGCCCCTCCAGGCCGCGGCGGCTCCCGTAGCGGGGCGGGGCGTGGCCCGGTGCTCCACGGGAGCTGTAGTTGCTTGTGCCGGCCGGGAGCTCCCGGGGTGCTCCGCGCTGAGCTCAGCGCGGCCGGGGCCCCGCGGACTACGCTTCCCAGGGCGCTCCGCGCCCGCCCTGGGGCCGGCGGGGCGGGTTGGCGGCGGAACCGGCGCGGTGGTTGAATGCCGACGGGGAGAGGGGTGCGATGGAGTTGTCGGCGCTCGTCAGGAAGCTGGGTAACGGCTCCGCTCACACCTCCCTGGGGCACCTCCCGCCGCGGCCGACCCGGCCCCTCCGCGGGGCTGTGTGCCGGGGGGCGGCGAGGGGCCTGCCGGAGGGGAGCAGCGCAGCCGCGGCTTCTCCTGCCGAACGGGCCGGGGAGGGAGGTGGGGAGCCCGGGACACCCGCGGAGCTGCCTCTGCCCGGTTTCTGCTTCTACCCGGCCGATCCCCCCGGGCTTCTGGCCAGTTTTCTGCCGCTTTTTTTCCGCTCTCCTCCCGCTGCGGGACGCGGTGTTGCTGCCCTAGGAAACGCCAGAGCCTTCCCCCTCAGAGATGGTGGCTTTCTGCTTTGTGGGCTTGGGCGGATTCGTGTCCTGTTTGTGAGCCTGACACAGCTTTCAGTATCCACAATGTGTTCCCCTAGAAGTTTTCAGAATTTAGTTGTATGCTTCAAGGATAGGACCATCCTCTTGTTTTTGCATTTGGCACCGGATTATACCAGTATGTTTTACAATATTTCACCACTTTACACCTTGCAAACACAGTACATTAGCTTACAGCTGGTGAGTGCCATCCTATTTATTTTCTTGGTAAGCATAATACTGACAGCATAAACCCCAGCTTTTCTCACAGCTCTTTGATAATGTCTTTGTCCATATAAAAAATAAGTCCGTATAAAAAATAAGTTATGTCATAATTTTATGTGTATTCTTAATCCCTTTTCTTTGGGCAGGTCATGAACTGGCAGAGATAAGAGAACGATCTCTAAAGACTATTCTGTTCAAATTGGATCATAACTTGATTTCCTATGCTGATCTGGTCCATGAAAAAGCACTTTTCCGTAATCTTTTGGAGTGGTTCAATTTTCCAGTTGTACCAATAAAAGAGGAAGTGTTAAATTTTGTGAGCAGTTTGATCAAGGTATGACATACAAACATTTATTTATATTTAAACTATATGTCTATAGAATGCTGAAACTAAGTAAAACTGGATATTATATAGGTTTGTAGCTCCATGTAATTACATTTTTACAGTGTTTTACAAAGACAGGACTAATAATTTCTTTGTATAAACAGAAATTTAAACAATTTAAATGACTTGAAATGGGTCAGAGGGATAGCTGAAAATAATTCTTATCTAAGTTTCCAGTTTAGTTTCTCTGCTTCTTCAGTTTCTCATTTAGTGTTTACTTTCTTCTATGGGACATGATTTGCAGCTGAGCATTTGCACTGTTCCTGTAAAGTGAAGGTTTGAACAATGGTGCAACTTACTTTTAAAAGATTGAGAAAACACTGTAAAAGTGACATTCTTGTATTTCAATCACTAAACAGCAACTTTACAGAGAAAAAAAAAAATCCCATCCTTGATACTGATGGCTGGCCTAAACAAATAAAGGCAAAATATAACTTTAAGTGTTGATTACAATTCTTTCCTTTCCTCCCCCTGCCCTCCCTCTCACCCTTTTCCCTTCCCCCCTCCCCAAGAGACCTTGAGACTCTCCAGAATAACTTTATCATTCATTTGTCCTAATGTAGCATCCACCTGCTGCCCAGAAGATGATTGGAATTGGTGCAGTGGAATTCTTCTCTCAGCTTCGTCCCAACGTGGATCCCAACTTGCAGGCCATAATTGATGGGATTGTGGATGGGCTCTTCTTCCTTCCTTCTGGGTTTCCTTCTAGCTCTTTCTCAGTGTGTTATCAAACTCCATCTGAGCCTTCTGTAGGTCAACCAGGTAAATTATGTATCTTGAAGTGTGATTTATTTAAAATGAAAGTAAGTGAAAAGCTTCTAGCTTAGTAGGCAAATTATTTTTGAGAGATCAGTGAAGTGTATGGTAAGCAGATTCTTCCAGAGAAAGTGTGATCTTAGCTAAATCAGGTAGTGCCATTCCTGTAGTGAATTCCCTGCAGAAGAACAATCCTCTTTGCCATCAGACCTTCTCTGTTTATTCAGTGTGTGTAGCAGTGTTTGCTGTAACGTAAAAAAACACGTGGAACAGGGGTAACTTCCAAAGACTGTTTTATAGTGGCAAGTGTAACAGCTTTGAACAAATTTATAATTAAGCCAGAATGCTTTGCTGCTTTTCTGTGCATAGTTGAGTGTAACTTTGAGAGCAATTCAAGTCTTAAAATGCAAAAAAAAAAAGGCAATAACTGATCCTAGTAGGATGATTTTTAAAACTACATTAGTTGTATTTACTATCTGTTTAGTTTTGGAGATGTATTTGGCATATAAAAATAGGTGAACTTTGTTTAAAATTTCATATTATGTGTGAACTGTCTCACATATGCATGCAGTGCTATTACTTGCTTCTGTTACCTATTATCTGTCCATTACAGTGACTTACAGTGCCTCTGGGATGTAGTCAAGAATTAAACCCACATGGTTCTCCTCTACTGCCTTGGAAATTCTATCAGATAGAGGAGAAAATTACATTCCATGGAGGTCCTTACTTTGTCCTCCTGGTTTTTGTGGGAAAGACACTGCAGTTGTACTGCATGGTCTAGCAATGGCCACACCTCTGTCACTCATACTGTGAAATCTCAGAGATAAAAGTAATTTTCCTGTGGTTTCTGCAGCCTATCTAGTGCTTGGAGTTTTAGTTTGCTAGAACTATGTGTTGGCTCATGATTTTTTTTTTTTTCCCCCCCTCCCTGTGCCTACATAGGGGCAGATTTTTACCTAAGATTGCCACTCTATGGGGAATAATATAATAATCTTTTACATATGCATTCTTAAGCTATGTCTTTTTGAAACCACTCAATTAAAGTATTGTACATAATTTCTACATAATTGTACATAATGCTCTATATTATATACATTTGTGGATTAAATAATCTTAACAGTAACAGAAGTGTTGTATTTTTCTTTCTATTTCAACTTCAACTACTGGGAAAAATTGTAAGCTGATAACCTGAGCATTACCTAATTTGATCCTTTTGAACCAAATAGTATATTCTGGAGGGATTGCTTTTAATGTTACATACCTTGTGTATGTTTTGTTATGCAATTTGTGTATTAATTACATGATTTTAATAATATACGCATTATATACAGAGAGGACAACATTCCAGCTGACCTGAAAAGACAGCAGTTTTGGTAGGAAAAGGTTTTAAGAAGTTAATTTAAAAAGTTAATTTTATTACTACATAGGTAGATTAGAGGAAAACATTTTTTTTTTTTTTTTTTTGCTGCCAGTTCTCCATCAGGCAATACATGTTGTGTAATTTTTTTTTTGCTATTTTTTTTGCTGGTATGGTATGCAAGATAATGTAAGAAAAAAAACTTTACAGTTGCAGAATATGATTGTAAAAAACAAACAACAACACACTTTTTACTCCACTTTCCAGGTCATCTGAGACTATTTAAAACTGGTTTCATTAATAGGTTAAAACTCGAGAGCAAAAGGCAGAGGCAGTTCAGGAAAAGCATAAAGATAAATTGAGTTTTGCTTTTGGCTGTTTTTTTAGTGTATGTTTTTTAGACTTACCCTTTATTTGTTTCAGTTCTGCCTCAAGAGGAATCATTCATTGGGTATTTTTGTCAAGGTAGAAGTCATCTGCCACAGCTAGAAATGCCTCCCAGAAGAACAGTTGGTATGTGTGGTTATACAATAAGAATGTGTTAATTACAGAAAGTGCTTAGAGATGTAATTTAGATTGAATTCCATTACAAATATTATTATTGGCTATTCTTTTTCCTATTATTATTCTGTGAAATCTAGCATCGCAGAAACTACAATTATAATGCTTATAAAACTGACGTTCATCTTAATAGATCTTTCTCTTTTCTAGTGAATAGTTAGTATAATAACCCTTTGGAATTTGTAAAGTATGTTAAAATATGCTGTAATTAAAAAAATTATTTGAATTGCTAATGCTTTTCAGAAGATGTGTTCCATAATCAAACATGGCTGTTTAAGTACCTTTTTATTTCAACAAAACCTAGTCTGAAGTACATTCCTAGTTTTCAGAAAACTAGATTAGATGCTTTAGAAATCTTCACCTTGTATTTAAATGAAAACCAGCGTTAAGCTTTTATTTTTATATCAGTAAAATCATATGAAATGTTTCACTGACAAATACCAATATTATTTTAGCAAGTCTTTGCCTGTACCAGTGTATTAGTAGCAGTTCAGAGGAGAGTGTCATATTTAGCATACAATAAAGTGCAGAGAACTAGACTTTAAAAGAAGTTTTTGTAGTTACTGTAAGTTACCGGATTACTTTTTAAGCAGTACATCAGCTTTCTTTAGAATTGCACAATAATTATTACAAACTTTAAAAATAGCATTAAAGTTCTGTTAGTTATTATGTGTCATAATTTAAAGCAGTAGAAATTATAGTTGATACTAAGAGTAAAAGCATGAGGTCAATTATCTTTTTCTGGAGATGATGCTAACAAATATTCAGTAGTAGCAGAACAAAATGATAATTTGATTGAAAGCATGATATGGGGCATCAAATACTCTTCCACTAATGCTGTGTTTTCTATTTGCTAAAACTTTCTTCAATAAGTTCATTTCATTTTGATTTGAGATGACCTTAGTATTTCTTTTGGTATTGCTGAAAACTCTCATTAGAAGCACTTGACTTTGTGTGAGTTTATATTTAGGAAAAACTATTTATCTTTTGGGTAGTGTATAGTTTATAAGTTTTTGACTTTGCCATGGAAATACACAGTGTAATACTTCTATAAAATATACTCCAAAATATCCACTCTCTTTTTTTGCAGTGAAGTGCTTGAAGTTTTCCATGTTTCCTTGGCTAACCCTGACTTCAACAGATAGGCATGTTCTTTCATCAAATGAAAGGTACAGTAATAGAAACATTACAGTTAGCTTGTAGTTTTTATTTTTCTTGGCTAAGAGTGGTTCTACATTTCTGTCTTTCTGCATCACTAGACTGTTCTTGCAAATAGCCTAATGTGTTAATTTTTGATAATGATCATAAAAGCTGTGCTGAAGTTGGGCAGAGCAGACAAACAGTGAGTTGGAATAGGACAGGTTTTCTGGTAAAGTTGCTCTCCTTTCTTTGTGTTTAATTCAGAGTCCTTTTTTTGTTCATGACACTTCAATCTGTCTTTTAAATTTCTCAAGTGGATCAAAGATTTCATTCAGTTAATTTTAGGACAAGCTGGAATAAAATCATTACTTATTTTACCTCCACGGACATGTGGCAGAGAAATTGATACATTCAGTAGTAGCTTAACTGGGTTGAGGCCAATAAGTTTAGGTGCAATGCCTTATCCGGACACTGGGTCATTCAAATCATCTTTCTGCAGTGATATTTTTGTTTGTTTGCTTTGTTTTTAATTCATTTAGAAAAACACTGTTTGAAGTGGCCCAAGGAAAGGTTTTGTAGTTGGGGTTCTTTATGAGTTGGCACAGAGCTGTGATAGATTTCTAACATAGGCAGTGATGCAGTATCATGGGCTGAAATGTTTAACAAGTCTACTTGTAACTGTAAGCTTCCTTGTAATAGGGTCTTTTTTTTTTTTTTCTTTAGAAAGATCCCTGAAGTTGAAAAACCTCTTTAACATTAAATTTCCTTTATGTTGGAGTCTAGAAAAGAGAACTCAGATCCTTAAAACTGGACATGTTTGATTTCTTTTTTACACAGTCATTTAAGAAATGGTGGTTTCTGAAACAATATTAATAGAAAAATGTGAAGTAGAATACCCAAAAGGTTCTTCTTATTTATTAATATACATGTTAGTGAATAGCTAATAAATTCTTCCTTTATGTAACTCCCCACATCTGTAATTCAAGTGCTTTTAAGTTATACATTAACCTTGGTAATGAAAGAAAATTTCTTATTGGCAAACGTTAGATTACTTGCTGTATACTACTGAGATAATCACTAGCTTCATGGGGAATTTCCAGTCTTTCCTATTTTAATTTCAAATTCAGAATCAATAAAGTTATTTCTCTTCTGGGAACTTCATTTTACATGTGGTTTGATAACAGCTGGAATTGAGTTTGTTCTTTATTGTGTACAGAATTAGCAGGGCTAAGGGATAATTCAAGTTTTAAAATAGTATGACACTAGAATTACAGCTTTTTTTTCTTTAAATTCTTCAGTGTTGATTATAACTTTCTTGTAAACTCTTGTTCTAACTAACAACTGCTAGTTGGGGGTTTTTTTGTTTTAATACCTATTTAAATATGAATTGCATTTTTAGCTCTTTGAGAAGTAACAATCAAAGTTTAATTTGGAGTACGTGTGAGCTTCTTCAGGATGTGATTATGCAAGATTTTCCTGCTGAGATCTTCCTTCAGAGACCAAAGATTGTACAGGCAAGAAGTTACATAGAGTTTAAGGTTTTTATTGTCCTATGGTATAAGTTGTGCCAAGTAAGAATTGATGTAAATGATACAGTTTGTTTCTAAACTGAAGTTCTTTTATGTAATCTCTAGGGGCATAAAAAATGGGACATGAGCTATATAGGGTGTTTAGAAAGCTACTTGGTTGTAATAACATATATTGCTAATTGGTAATGAAGTGTGTTGTGAAGTAATGCTTTGTTTCTTCTGGATAAGATAAAATTATGTTACTGTCTTATACACACCCTCTAATGGGATCCCATAATGAAAGCAGTGACTTTATTGGAAATATAATGTGGATCTCAGCTTTTTCCTTAGGACTGATAGTTTTGCATTCAGTAAGAAAACAGTAGATAAGCCCATTTATTCTTTGCTGTGATTTTTAAACACTTAAACGTTTATGAACTATATTTAGTGCAAGACTCTTGCTGGCATGGTTGTTCATGGAGGTGCATTAGTGCAGCTACCAGCATTGATGGTTTTGTGTTTGCAGAGCCTTTTGTCCCTGCTGAACCTGGCTTTTGGAGGAGATGGGAGGCACCGGTTAGCTCTGCAGGCTGTGTCCTGCCTGCAGCACTTGTGCATCTTCTTGAGAAGCAGACTGAACTTTCACAGAGATCCAAGTTTTTCTTCCACAGAGCAAGGTAGGTGTTTTTGAATATTTTAAGTACTGTTGTGTTTTTACTACAGGTAAGATTGTCTAAAATTATTTAAAAAACCCAACCCAACAAAACCCCCCAAAACGTCCCAAACAACAACAAGACTAAACAAGAAAAAAAACCAAGCCAGCCCACAACTTTATAGCAAATGTAATCTCAGGAGACTGTTTTGCTAACTGATGTTCAGTACTGTTCATGTTGCTAAATACTTTTGGAGTACTTGCATTGTTTTAAAATGTATTCATTTTTACAATTTCCTGTGATTCTCCATTCATCAACTTTTCCCAGTGTCCAACTGCTCGTATGTCAGCAGGAGAGGGATTTTTAACTTAAACTAAATGAAATCTGTGAAATAGAAGTGGGCAAAGTTTCAGAAAAGTTTTCAAGCTATTAGTGCTTAACAACTTAGTTACTAATTTCATGAACTATATTAACTTTTGGTTTTTATTCTGGTGGCTGAAAATAGTTTAATCATTGTTTTGGATTTTACAGTCATTATAGCTATTTCAGTGTTCTTAATGCTTGGATTTTGTAGATTTAATAGTGCATATTAGTTATAATTATCTTTTTGTTTCCATTTTGTCAGCTGAATTTAATCAAGTTTGTTTCTGTAAATAGGTGGTCTGGTTCTCTTCATAAAATTGCCACTATACTTGATATCTTAATAAATGCTATTGGCTGTTGCTTTGCTAATTCAATTATAGCATCAACAAATCCAACAGCCTTAGTCAGACAGTGTTTGTATTTTTAAAACTCAAGCTTTATGATCCAACTGCAATTTTGAGTGGTTTTGCCTTGAAATGGAATTTCCAAACTCTGCTACTTGCCAGTGATACCTTGTCCCAGCTCACCAATATTTACCTGATGTTTTCTATATCCTATCTTGGTTACTTTTACCATTATTTTGCTATGTAGTATCTTTCAAAATAATGGATTTCACTAATGGAACATACATGATTTGTGTTACATAAAGGCACAGCTTCCCAGAATTCATCTATGTCTTACTGTCAAGAAGCAAGAGGTCCTCCTCGTTCTCAGAATCCATCCCCTGGAAGTAGCAGCCCTCGGCCATCTGTGGTTGGACGGACAGTTCAGCGGCCTAGGGGAGATGGTCAAGATTGGGATGCAGCATCTTCCAGGTGAATAAAATAGGAAACAACCTACACTTCAATTTAAAAATTATTGATATGGGTTTATGTCATTAGCTCTTAGTGCATAGGATGATGTGAGAGTTTTGCTAACCTGTGAAAAATCAAACAATATTTGAGTTAAACAGTTCTTTACATGGTGTTCAGGATACATAGAATCATAGAATTGTCAGGGTTGGAAGGGACCTTAAAGACCATTTAGTTCCAACCCCCCTGCCATATGCAGGGATACCTCCCACTAGATCAGATTGCTCAGAGCCCCATCCAGCCTGGCCTTAAAAATTTCCAAGGATAGGGCTTCCACCACCTCTTTGGGCAACCTGTGCCAGTGTCTCCCCACCCTCATGGTGAAGAACTTCTTCCTAATGTCTAATCTGAATCTACCCACCTCTAGTTTTGAGCCATACATAAGTTTTACCTGCTACATTCTGTACCCAACCAACTTCTTAAACAAAATCTTAGTACTAATTGTTATTGCTTGTGCAGGTATTTGTAAGATGCAGAAAAGCATTTGTTCAAACTGTTGCTGTAAAGTCAGAGATTTACCTTTTCCTTCAGCAGATGATCCCATAAGTTAAGTTGAATGGCCATCCCCTAGGTGACAATGTACAGTACTGTAAAAAATACTATGCTGTATAAAGATTTCCATTAAATTCTTTAAACTTTGTTAAATCCAACAGCAAATTTTAGTTTTGTAACATCTGAAAAAAGGGCTCCAATATGAAAAGATGAATTGTCTGCAAACCCTCAAAATGTTGAGGTTTTTCTTTGTATGTGGTTTTATTACTCATCTTGACACAACAGACTTAAAGCTGTGGTTCGAGAGTCAATGCCTTTTAGTATGTGGGACTTCAAAAGTTCTTTTGAATCCTTACTGTGTGCTTGGTGGTAGTTCTCTTGAGTCTCTGGTATATTGGTGTAATGATTGAGTAACTCCTAGGTATGCAAATAGACTGTGATATTACAAATGAGAATAGCTCACGTAGTTAATTTTAAATGCATCTTGAGAGTCATTACATTAAAAGGTTATTTTTACTTATTTTAAGTCACAGAATCACAGAATGGTACAGGTTGGAAGGGTCATCTCGTCCAACCCTCCTGCTAAAGCAGGTTTGCCTAGAGCAGGTTTAATATATTCATTTTTTATTAGCTTAACATGAGCCAACAATGTGTGAATGCAGCCCAGGAAGCCAACCATATCCTGGGCTGCATCAAAAGAAGTGTGGCCAGCAGGTCAAGGGAGGTGATTCTGCGCCTTTACTCTGCTCTTGTGAGACCCCACCTGGAGTACTCTGTGCAGCTCTGGGTTACCCAGCACAAGTGGGACATTGTTGGGTATGGTCCAGTGAAGGGCCACAAAGAATAAGGGAACTGGAGAACATTTTCTACAAGGGCAGGCTGAGAGAGTTGGGGTTGTTAATCCTGGAGGAGAGGAGGCTTCAGAGAGATTTCATTGTGGCCTCCCAGCATCTGAAGGGCGCCTACAAGAAGGCTGGGGAGGGACTTTTTAGTAAGGCCTGTGTAAAATGACAAGGGGTAATGGCTTTAAACTGGAAGAGGGGAAGTTTAGAGTACAAATTAGGAAGAAGTTTTTCATTCTGAGGGTGATGAGTCACTGGAACAGGTTGCCCAGGGAGGTTGTAGATGCTCTATCACTGGATGTGTTCAAGACCAGGTTGGATGGGGCTTTGAGCAACTTGGTCTAGTGGGAGATGTCCCTGCCCATGACAGGGGAGCTGGAATTAGATGGTCTTTAAGATCCCTTCCAACCCAAACCATTCTATGATTCTATGAATTTTGTATCATGTAACTAATACGACACTGTAAATGAGCTCCAGTTTATGCATTCTAGGACCTGACCATTTTCTTCAGTTGAACAACTAACAGTTAATATAATAGCTGGTGTATTTTGTGTGAGAAAGAGGGTTGGCCTGGCTGTCAGGGTAGGAAGGAAATCTACAGGAGAGTGAGCACCAGTTAAGGTGGTGATGAGGCATCTACAAATCAGGGAGTGTCAATTTCTTAGAGGTATAAGGCCATATTATGAACTGCGTGACTGTGCACTTTGATGTTCTTGCATCCTGTGTGCTGCAGTACAGCTGCTCACTGCCCATGAATCCCATTTCTTTGAACAATATAATTTAGCCCAGGAAAAACACTACATTAAATAGAAAATGTGATAGATGAAAATGACTATAGTGTTGCTCTGACATTGCTGATTTTGTTATGAAAGAGCTGCTTTTAGTGAATCTTGTCCTTTTCAACAAAACTGTGATATAAATTCTTTGTTCGTTGCCATTCTATATGTAACTCTTCTTTTTCCTTGTTCTTAAATTTTGAGACTCTTCAATCTATTTGTTTCTGTTTCAAATTCTGCCTGGAAACTTTAACCTTTCCTCTTCTGAATTGTTTTTGTGACTGATACTTCTCCTTCTTTACCCTCTGGTAAGTGCAGTAAGAACCACTACTTACTGGTGAACTCTTCTATTTTGTTTCTAGTCTTCTATCAGCCTCTTAAAATCAGTTGACTCTTAAATTATTAATTGCTATTCTTTAGACATCCTGTACATTTAGTTAAACCGTACAGTGTAACACAGACATGGCACAATTCAGTTTCTTCAGCTTGTTTAATAATAAAAAAAGCAACTATAAAAGTCACACAGGTTCTTAAAGCAATTTGAGATTGCTGAATGTTGTTTAGGATAAGAAAAAATGTTAAAAAATATTTGTTCTAATTTATATTAATGCTAATGCTGCCAATAGAATTGGATTCTTTTTGAAAGTGTCTGGAAAATAATAAAATGATGAACTATATATATAGCTCATAATTTTAAATAATTATAGATTAAAATATATTACAATAGATACAGAGTTGGTTACGCTTAAGGCTTTCTTGAGCAAGGAAATTTCTGGTTTTACAGTGGACAAAGGAGTCCTACAGATTCAGACATAAGGCACTCAATTTTCCTTCTGAGGATTCTTGTGACTACCTGCATAGAATGGTTTTAATGTAGTAGACATAGTTCAGGCTGGAATTTTATTTAGTAAGTGGCTTTGCTTCAAGCAGCTGATAGACTTTGTTCATCAAAACCAACACTTCAAATTCATTGATTTTTCTCTTGCAATATTGTTTGTTGGGTATTTCTCCCAGTACACATTTCTAAGTACATTTGAATATGGCTGCCAAAACAGTAGGTATTCACTGGTGGTATTACCAGTTCTAATGTTTAAAAAGACAACCAACCAAAATCTCCTTCTTCTTGCAACACTCATGGATAGCAGAGAAAGAGTGGGATGGAAGAAAGGATATACATTAAGGAAGAAGGACACTAAAGTACTTGATGTTATTTTTAATATATATACAGATATGGGTTTTCTCTTTGCAAGACTTAACTATGTCTCTTTTTCTTGTTTTGCTTGTTGTTTTAAGTGGGAACAGTACTCAAGCAAATGCAAACTCCAGAATCTCTCTGCGCTCCCCACTTGATGTAGGACATATTGACCTACCAGATATTGAAACTGAGGACACTTTGGAATTACAGATGAAGCAGCTTAGCCTGCCTCAGTTCTGTGTTTCCCTCTTGGAAAATGCGATACCTCTTCTAAGAACAGGTGAGAAAGTTTTGAATTAAGTATTTCACTTTATGTATCCTTCCCTTCTTTAGCACAAACCTCTTAAGAAGTTGATATTATGAGGTGAGTACCCCCAAATGAATAAGGTACAGATGATTTCTAATGTACCATAGTTATAACAGTTCTTTTCTAGGGACTTATTCAGGTCATAAAGCTTGAATCTTCTGGTTGGTTTCCAGAATTGCTGCAGAAGTTTCAAGTGCTTTTGACTGATGGTGGGAAGTAGCAGTAGGGAGAAGTGGATGTGTGGCAGAAAAATGTGTGGTGTGTCATCCAAGAAGATGAAAAAATAATGACACTTAACAGAATATGTTCTGGTCTCTGAGCATATGGTTTTCCTCCTGTTCAAGATATAATAAACAAAAATTTCAGGAAAAATTGAATTGTTACTGCATTCTTATGAATGCAGTAACAGATTATAATTGTTTTTAAAAAATGTAAGTCACGATAGTCTAATTACAGCTAATTATTTTTCTTTTAACTTAAATAGGTTCTAATTTACAAAGTGGTTTTGAAGGACAATCTCCTTACTCTTAGGTTGTCTAAAATAGTATTTAGTTGTAAAACAATGTAATTCAAAATAGGTGTTGGTAATGTAGTAAGGATTTCAAATATAGGAGCTGGAAATGTGTATCTATCTATGACTACAATACTAAAAGTTGTGGGTTAAATATACCTGTCAACATTTTCTGAGCTGGGTAGAGGTTTTAACTTAGAGTTGTTTGAAATATGTGTGAAATTTCCATTTACTGTTTGGTTGTTTTGGGGTTTTTTCATGATTATTTGTAACTTTTTCTGACTTTTGGTTCTGTCACAACATACTGTTACTTGTGTATTTCACAGTAACATCAGCAGTAATCTGTGTCCACGAGAATTTTTTGGTAATAAACTGAACTAAAATGAATAAAAATGTTGTTTTCCCTTTTCAGAATAGTGATATTTAAATATTAATTCTTCACAAGCATATTCATGACTTCTGAAATCTTCTCCTTTATTTATAATGTAAAACTGCAGAAAATGCATTTTCTATCTTTTCCGGTTTTGATGGATGTCACTTCAAATCTGCAGAGTTAAAATCTAATGAATTTTTCCATCTTTCAAGATTCTTTTTTTGCATGTTATCATAGAGCTAAGAGAGTTTCATTTTCAGATGAAGTTGATCTGTCTTTGTTTCTCTTGCTCTCAGTTTTTTTACACTTTTCAAACTCTACTTGATGATATTTCTTCTTTCTTCCACTGTGCTGTAAGGAGGCATAGATCGTAAGCAAACTGTTGTTTGAATCCTGTTCCCATTGATCTGAAATCCTGTGATCTAAAGGCACACAGTGATACTGTGAGACACTGACACAGTCACACACTGTTTCTCATGAGGTTACGTTATCTGAATTGTTTTCTTCCATGAAATCAGCAGGCACTTTTACAAACATTATTATCACCATATATCATAGATACAGTATCGTGTAGATGTTCTTTTTCTTATAACTGTTTAAATTACTGGGTAAAGGAAAAGCAGTTGCTTACTATAAAATTCACTTGTTTGTATTTTACAATATAATGTGTGTTTCAGTTAAGATCAACTTCTGTTCCTTGTGGAGAAATGAACTGGATTTTTTCTTCCTTTGTGCTGACCTTTCTTGCAAGTGAAGTAATTTCAGAAATCAATAATGATGTGGGTTGTGGTTTGTTGGGTTTTTTTTTTCTTATAAACCAGTTTTAATCATAGAATGGTTTGGGTTGGAAGAGACCTCAAAGATCATCTAGTTCCAATTTTCCTGTCCTGGGCAGGGACACCTCCCACTAGACCAGGTTGCTCAAAGCCCCATCCAACCTGCTCTTGAACACATCCAGTGATGGCGCATCCACATCCTCCCTTGGCAACCTGTTCCAGTGACTCACCACCCTCATAGTGAAAAACTTCTTCCTAATATCTAATCTAAGTCTACGCTCCCCGTTTAAAGGAATTACTCCTCATCCTATCACTACAAGCCCTTGTAAAATGTTCCTCCCCAGCTTTCTTGTAGGCCCCATTCAGATACACTTCAATGAGGTCTCTGCAGAAAGCAGCCATACTTGTCTGAAGTTCATACAGCCTGTCTTAAGACAGTTATTTTAAATCTGAAGAGCAAACTATTTTGGTTATATTTGATATTAAAGTCATTGATTATATCTGTCTTACTGTGCATTTACTAATAATGAATGCTTAGCACATGCTAATTGCCACAGCTGTTGGGAAATGAGTGTTTTGCTGATAGATTCATCTAAGAGTATGATGGAATGAACTTGGATGTCTGTAGATCATGACAGCTACAGCAAAGCAGATGTTATGTTTAGTTATTCATTTCAGAAATAATTTTGAGTTATAAGTTAAGTTTAAACCACCATTTAATACTTGCATTATAATGGATACATTTATTAAGTTGCCTTTCAAATGTTCTAAGCACAGAAATTTTATTAAGAATTTGCAAAATAATCGTGAGGAGAGAAGAAGTGCTTTTTGGAGTTTTCAGGCATATACTCTTCAAATTGGCAACAATTTGCCTAAAACAAATGGAAACCAGCACTTCTGTGAGATAGGAAAAATCAAGCTTTCAAAACGGCCCTGAGCCATCCTCTGCCATATGCTCACTCATGCTGCAGATTGCATGAGCTGTGGTCATTGTCACTCCATTTTATAGTCACACACACACATATACTTGAGGAAAAAAATATCAACAAAGCTTCTACAGTGTGTAGTCTACAAAAGATAGAAAAAGTGACAAAGAAAGTAGTGTTCAAGCATAACAAGCAGTAGAGCTTGCTTTTTTAATTCTAATGTGTTTTGAAGGAAGCAACATTTTTATGGTAGTTAAAAAAATAAATTGGAAACTCAATGATGTTGTGTGAAATCCATCCATGATTTTAAATAGAAACATACCATCAACAAGTAACAGCCAACAGTTGCACTAAATTGAGTATTTTGGGGAAACTGTCACCATATGGTTCCCTAGGATGCCAGACAGTTTTGGCATCCTGTGTTGAATGAGGTTGAAAATATTTGGTCTGTCTCCAAATATTCTGCCTTGTTCTTCATGAAACCTTCTAGCCTTTGACTACTCCTCCTCTATTGTCTCATTTTCTGGGGATGTTAGCGGGGATGTTTATACATATATAAATGTCAGCTGTAAATGTTTCAGCTTGGGCCAGTTCTTTGCAGATTCTTTGCAACCCCATGTTCATAAAACTGTACAAAGTATAAAAATCACAAATAGACAGACCAGATTAGCCTTGTTATTAAGAGATACTGAGTCAGAAGGAACAATGGAAATGAATAGATATTAGCTAAAAAACAAGGGGGGAAAATTGTTACAGGGAAATGTACAAGTGGACAAAGTGGGTATTCATCTCCTTGCCTTTTAAAAGAAGATATTATACAAAATAATCTCAAATGAAAGCCACTCCTGCTACACCAAAAATGGAGATTAACAGGAAAAGGTGATATATATGGAATATCTATAACCTAGCTGTTTGGGTGGGGGAAATAAGTGACTTGATGCTGAACTTCAAAGAGGTCCAGTAATTGGATTTACAACTGCCATGAAGATTTTGTACTGCCATAGGATTGAAAGAAATTAAGTATTTTTTCAAGTATATGATTACCTTAATCTCTTCTCTTGAGATGTTGTCTAGTTTGTTTTCCCTAATTCAGGGCTATTGGTGATTTATGGCAAATTAGTTTAGTAGAACTGTGTGGGAGAATTAAAATATCAGAATTTCAGATTTGGGATAATCCCTTGTTCAAAATTGTGTTTTCTGTATATCATAATAGAATATTTTGTCTGTATTTGAATTTATCCTCTCATTTGTATTCCTAGGCAGTAGGAGAGTGACGATGGAAGTTCTTGAATTGCTTGTTGAAGACATGTTCCTTATTGGTGATGCTGTTTCTGAAACTGTTTGGGATGATGATAGCCTTTTTGCATTGGAATTTGTAAGTTTCATTAGGCTTTGATCAGCCATATTGAACAGTCTGCTTTTATAAGCCTCTGACATTTTCTGCAGTGATTCATACACATTTCTAATCTTCTGATGATAAATAGTTCATTACTAGTTCCATCACTGGCACATGGTTTGTTTTTTGTTTGTTTTTTTTTAATGTAAGTTCTTTACCAGATGATATTTGGAAGTTTCACCTGAAGAAAATAAGTAGTGAATATCATCTTGTAGTGAAAGGCTGGTAAACAGCCATTGAGAGACACGTGTAGGGAAGGGGCTCTGAGGGAAAAGTAGTGACTACAAATGTTGGAGACCAATTTCATGTACATGACAGCTTCTGCTTTCTTTACTCCTTATAAACTGTTTAAAATTAGGGAAGTAACTGTTTAGACCCAAGACTGGAATTGTAAGACACTATGTATGTATCCTTTTCTTACACAGGACCTATAGATCCCTACATGAATTTAAGCTCTCCTTAACTGTTGCTTAGCTGGGAAAGAAAGGAGAAGGCTTTTTGGCCAAGGGGAGGTTCAAAGCACTAATGTGCTGTTGACCAAACAATTTATATTTGCTGGAAATCCATACGTGAGCACAGCTGAGAGTTGTTGGGTATATGGGTTATCAAATTAATGAAAAACAGAGGAAATAACAATGGTCAAGTAGCATTTTTGAAGACAACCAAAAGCTGAGAGAAGCCAGCACGGCTCATGCACGTAACAAATGTACCAGAGCTGCAGACTGAAACTGGTCTAAAAAAACTTAACTGTACCCTTAAATGCATGTGACTTAAGTTAGAATTCATCAAAATCCTACTGAATACCTCAGAATTTCACTCTGAGGGTGGAGAGTCACTGGAACAGGGAGGTTGTAGATGCCCCAACACTGGATATGTTCAAGACTAGGTTGGATGGGACCTTAGGCAACCTGGTCTAGTGGTGTCACTGCCCAACCAACGATTGGTAGGGGGGTTGGAACTAGATCACCTTAGGTCTCTTCCAACCCAAACCATTCTATGATTTTATGAATATGAAACAAAGGTATTGAAATAATTAGTAATTAAAATATTATTGTAGGCTTCCCTTCTACAATTAATACTTATATTATTTACAGGACCTTTACTGATTTGTCAAAATCTGTTATACTTGATCAACATCAAGTAGTGAAGATTCCTTGCAGAACATGTAATTGAAGAAGCTTAATATTATCTTTTGTCTAATTGCCTGACCTGAATCAGTATATTTCATTGCATATAAATCTGTCACACTATGGTAGAAACTGTGAGCATCATCACATGTACATCCTGCTGGTTGTTCTTAGTAGGGTAATGTTTGTTTCCAGGATACTAACAAGCAAAATTTTGCAATTAAGCTGGGTAATACACATTGATTTTATTTATTTATTTATTTACTTATTTTTAGTTAAGAACTTTGCTGATATAGCTTTATTCCATGGGTAGAACTTTGAGGTTTATTAGTAAAATACTTTTCAGATGTAAAATTCACCTCCCATTGAAAGTTATGAATCCGCTTCAATTGGTGATGGAGAACTGGACTGTGCAACACAATTCAATAAGGCTAATTTTGGTAAAGAAATGGCAAGGCAGGAGATTAAGAACAGCTCTTCATCTTTCTTAGTGTTTGAAGAAATAAAAATAACTGAACAGACAATTTTAGGAAACAACCATTAAACTTGGCTTTATATTATTTAGGAATATATCAATAAAATCAGAAGTAGACTGTGTTTTTAAAGTTATTAGGCTTCAGTGCTTACAGAATCACAGAATAGCAGGGGCTGGAAGGGACTTCAGGAGATCATCTAATACAACTTCCCTACCAAAGCAGATTCACCTAGAGCAGGTTACACAGGAACGTGTCCGGACAGGTTTTGAAAGTCTCCAGGGAAGGAGACTCCACAACCTTTCTGGGCAGCCTGTTCCAGGGCTCTGTCNCTCACCAGGGCAGAGTAGAGAACATACTTCTTGTGTTTTGTATTAGCACCAGGGGAATGAGGTTACGTGTTTCCTTTCTAGGGAACTTGAAAGCCTTTCTTGCATAACTTTATTACTTTACGTTTCTGTGTTTATCCAATTTTAAAACTCTGCACTGGAATATTTCTGTGAGAAATGGGTGTTTTGGAAATCCTGTTCAAAGTTTGTAGCTATGTATTTTACCCATTGTTTTTCTGTTTCCTTCCTCGCAATTAAAAGCTTCACTGATTTTCCAGTTATGTCATGTTACACTTCAGTGCAGTTTGATTCTGCCATGTCAGAAGTTAGATACTGTGATTGCTGTAGCTCCTCAGCTCTCTTGGTTCACTACCTTTGGACAGTCAGCCCTGTCTCAGGGAGGAATAAACTTCTTGAATCTACTGTTGATTTGAGACTGGTGTAGTCTTGAAGCAGAGGCCCTTCCTGCATCTGCAAACTGTAGCACAGCAGAGAGAAACTTATTTTTTGGAACTCCTGAAGACGAAAATGAATCCTTTTCATCTTACTGTGTAATAGTGTGTGTTGATAATTACTAGGAAAGACTGATTTGATTTAGTCAATTGCTTCTTGTCATTTTCTTCAACTATGTTGAGTTAATAGTGCTTAATTGCTTAACAGTGATTATCAATTTCTGGAATTAATAAGTAAAAATGCTGTTGCTCTCTTACTCATTAGTTGACGTTCCAAAACTGGGAAGTGAAATTACCTCTACCTTTGTTCTAATGTCCTTAAGTACAAACCTGGCTTTTTCAGGTGACTAAAATTCTAGAAACTGATTTTGTTTTCTCCAGTATCAATGAGCTGGATTTATCCAAATGATAGTGATTCTCAACTAGGATTTTGCATCATCTGAGAAATGTGCTGCTGTTTCCTTTGGGAATGAATAGGCATAGAAAACATTTGATGTTCTCAAAGTTCAGATTGTGTGTTGAGTTTTTATTGTTGTTTTTAGTTTTTTTTTTAATGTCGGTATTTTTATTAGCAGGTCCAAACCAGCTCCTAATATTTCCATATTAAAAGTGAACTTCAAAAGAGCTAAAATTTCAGAAGTTCAAAAATGCAGTGAGCAGGAATTAAGGGGGGGAGGGAGAGAGGGAAAGAGTAATGAGTAATGGTTAATTACTGACAAAAGTGTCCAGAACTACAACTGAAGGTAGAGTGAGATCTAGAATTAATGCTCCATTCTAGTCAGATGACAAACAAAATGTGGTGTAGTTTGTACCATTTCTGCATTTAAAAATTATTTAGTATAATTGTGTTGATGAGAGCTGCATAAAGATACTGTACTGTAAAGATACAATACAGTATCTTTATACAGTACATTAAAGAAATAACAATGTTTCAGTTATTTCTAATGACTGTATTTCTGATTTTGTTTTCAGAAAGAGAAATTGCTTCTGGTCCTGGGTTTGCTTGGAGAAACTATATTATATCACAAAACCAATATAAGTGCAGAGCAGCCCGAGGTGATGTTGATGCATCACAGAATGGCATTTATTAGCATTTCACTTTTCACTGTTAGATTGCTGCAAACACTTCTCCCTGTAGAAAAGGTATGTCAGCACGAGTTCTGAGTGATGGTCTTCTGGGTTTGTATTTTAAGAGGGCAAAAAGTGCCCTATTAATCACTTTCCTCAGTGATTAATACTGGGAAAATAGCCACTGGACAGAGAAATTAATCTGATTATGTTGAATATTAGGAAAAATGTCTTTGCTGAAAGAGTTGTCAAGCACTGGAACAGGCTATCCTGGGAAGTGGTGGAGTCAGAGTCCCTGGAGGGACTTAGAAGCCATGTAGATGTGGTGCTGAGGGACATGGTTTGGTGGTGGACGTGGCTGTGCTGCGTTAACAGTTGAACTCGATGATCTTAAAGGTCTTTTCCATCCAAAACAATTCTGTGATTCACATTGGCTGGTGTATGGTCACAGAAGACAGCTTCCTCCATTCCTCAGTTATCAGTGCATTCTGCATAATCTTCTGCAGATTTTGAGCCTTTAAAAAACATTTTTAATACAGTTTTTAAGCGAATTTTTGCAATTCAATGTTCTTTTTCTTTGTATAGTGTGTTTTTTCTGGTATGATGCATGGTTTGCAAAGCTCTACTGCCCTCTGCTCGTTTATAGTATGTTTGCAAGTAAGACAAGAATTACATAATATTTAAAATCATCACTTATAACATGATGGAATGTAGTAAGCAATTATGTCCCATATATCGTAGTGATTTTTATTTATTCTTTGCTTCCAATGCTCTTTAAAAGAATTTCTGTTGTAGCTCTTGAGTTGTTGGAAGGTTTTTTTGTTGTAGTTTGGTTGGGGTTTTTTTGTTATTTCAGATGAGGGGGCCTGATGTTTGGAAGCTTTTGTGGAATGGAAAGTGTTAGAAGATGTTTAAACCTGTTTGGGTTTACATTTTTTTTGATCACTTTTTGTTGCAGTGTAGCTCTTTTTTAGTCATTTTTCAATCTGAGTAGCAGATTAATTTTCAGTTGCAGGCTTTTTGTTACAAATACTGTCTTTTACTATTAATATAAGTAGTCTCTTGTAATTGCAAATAAGTGTAGACACACTAATCTAATGACTTTTTATAAAGTCTTTATGTTCTTATATACATAGTAAAATAATTCTGTGTATAGCAAGAGTTAGAAAAATATTACTGTATTTGAATTCAAAACTTTAGTTAAAGGAATACTGAACGCTTGCAACAAATAAAAACAAAACCAAGAACAACAGAAATCCAAGTTCTCAGTATGTGATATTGCTCTGTGGAGTGGTAGACAGCTTTTTATTAAATCGAGAAATAACTCTGGTCTGTGATTTCTCTGCCATCTGGTGGTTAGACAGTAAATTGACCGTAGCCAGTGGTGTGTGGTGGTTAGTGCTGTGGCTGGATCACACATAACTTTTGTGACTGATTGCAGCTCTGACGTCAGGACTGACATCTAATGAACTCATTTTTTAGTGAAAAAAACAATAGTTCTTCATATAGAACTAATTTGCTGTATGGTTCTTTTTGTAGTTTTTTAGGTAGCCACAACAGTGACTGTACTTGTTGAGTGATTGCAAATGCTGTTGATTTTACTGGTATTTCAACTGGTATTTTCAGACTGTTAATCTGATGGTTGTTTTTTATTTTGAAGGCGAGTAAAGTTTCACAAAAGAGTTTGCTGAGTGCTTTATTTCTTCTCTCTCTGGACATGTCCTTCTCCGTGGAATACCCGAGTGCCCATGAATCCATTGCAGCCTACCTGGAGCAGATGAGTACTGAGAACTACAGCATCTATAAACAAGTTTCAGAGGCTGCATATTCAATTGAATGCACTTGTAGCTTTATGGCTGAAGTTCATAAGAAGGTGTGGATTTGTTTTTTTCTATAAAATATTTCCTGTAGGCAAATTTCTTTCCTCCACGGTGAAAACCATCGTCTAGCACAGCAGAAGAAAGTCCATAAGTATGAGTATTCTGTACCATGCAAGATGTAGTTAATTCATATTTGTTTTCACAAATACTCATGATGTTTGTAAAAAATCTTATCCTAAATGAAAACAAAGAAATGGACACTGGAAGCGGGCACAAGACCTTTTATGGGCAAATAAATTAGAAAGAAGCAAATACTCTATTTAAATATATGTAGTGTGTGTATATATGTTGTCCAGTATTTAAATAGTTCAGAAAATTTTAGTTCCTAATTACTTGACAGTTGTAACTCTAATAAACCCCACATTCTGGACTGTGTGATATTTCTGTATTTCAGTTTGTTATGGAAACAACTAATATGCTTTTGTTTTATTAGATCAGAGGTTCTTGCATGGTACTGAAATACTCTTACCCATTATCCAAATGGACAAGAATTGTGTGTATCAGTTGTTCCATTGATACTAAAATAATTGAATGAATATAGCAGTATAAATGTAGTGCTGTCTTAAACCTGAGTTAATCTGTCCATTATATAGGTTCTGAACTTAAGCAATACTGTGTTCATAAAATACTGTTTACAATGAAGTTACCTCCATCAAATTTAAATGATGAAATTTAATATATTCGGTAACGTATGTACTTAAGTTTAAAAAAAAACAAACTTGCCTTTTAATATTAATAGTGAATTGTTAAAAGTTCAATAGTTAAATCTTTCATTAAAATCTTCTCACATAAAATACATATTGATTTTAGAAAAATAATAATTTGATTTAAAGCATGAGGTATTCAAGGATGAGTCTGTTCTTGGACATTTTAGAAAGTGTTTTGAATAGAGCTATAGTGTTCATGCTGTGAAGTGTTAGGCATACATTATTCCTATTGAATTTAATAGAAGTTCCTTTGGATTTAGCAGCTGAAGGGTTGTCATCTCCCAGGAGTAGATTCTAAAATTTATTTGCTTGAAATCTACGGAATTAGTTAATCAGGTTAATATAAGCTTATCTGTGAAAGACTAAACCAAAACCTACTTAATAGATGTATTAAATGATGATAAAGTCTGAAAGATTATGCAATATTTTTTATATTTTATATAAATATATAATATTTTATACAGTATATTGTATACCTTTAATATTACTGTTTCTGATACTTTCTTTCACTTCATTTTACTTCTCAGGGGGAGAAGAACCTTTCAGAATTAGTAGAGTTGGCTGATCAGGCCTTGAGTAGTCTGCCCTACCATCAGCACTTCCCCTTGCTTCAGGAATGCATTCACATCTGCTCAAATATGTGAGTAGATTACTATTTAAAATGCTTACTTGAGAAAATATTTTTTATTTTATGGATAAGGTTTCTCAAGTAGAAGCTCAATTTGTTTATTCCCTGTGTTTGAACAGCTCTTTTCTTTTAGCTTTTGAAAAGTCTCTTCTAAGTAATTTGTGTCATCCTGTAGTGGATTTCTTGAAAAATAATTTCAGCTGCTAAAAAAATTAATGTTTATTTTTTGATGTCTAAGCTTTTATGATTTTATCTATAAAGTTACTATGTGACTTACAAAGAAACAGTCTTAAAATACTGACCTGTCTTTCAAACTTTTACATAAATATACTTGGAACAATGGAATTAACTTTTATTTTTCTTTCAGAAGTCCTAAAGGACTTGTTTGATTGTAGATGCTATATATTACAATATGGCATCTCATTTATTAAACAGCATGTTTTTATTGCTTTTTAGATTTTCCCTGTCTCTAGTTGGAGGATTTAAGTCACCCTGTGGTGCCTAGAAAAGTTCTGCATTGAACACTTAATTAGAAATACAAAAATCTTAATTTTATACTGATTCAGAATTTGACTTTAGGGATTTTTTCAAAGGAAACTACATTTAAGAGCTCTCTAATAAGTTTTTAAATTACGAAACATCAGAACACGTTTCAGTGTTCTAATGCTTTTAGTAGTATTGTTTGATTACTACTTCAGGCAACAGGAAATTCACTTTAATTTTTTAACATCCATTTACTTTCTGTTACTGGGATGGACTTATACCTCTACAAAGAAAAAATTGTGAAAGCACAGAATTTTTTTTTTTACGTTCATATAACATGATCTAAGGAGCCTGTTGGAACTCAGTAGAATTTTATGTTTTCAGATGAACGTAAGTGTTTGTCAGGCTCCTAATTTTGATGAGATAATTTTTAAAATGTATAGTCTTTGCCTATGTATATAAAATAAATGTACAAATATGAAGATTGATACTATGATTTTGGCAAATACATTGTGATCTCCAAACTTTTGTCTGTCAAGTCATTTTTCAGGATGTATGCCTTTTCAGGAAGTATTTTTCAGATATTATCATTAAATTTCATAGAATCATGGAATGTTTTAGGCTGAAAAGGACCTCCAGAGGTCATCTGGTCCAACCTCCCTACACAAGTAGGGACATCTCTACCTAGATCAGGCTGCTGAGAGCCCCATCAAGCCTGACCTTGAATGACTCCAGGGATGAGGCCTCCACCACCTCTCTGGGCAGCCCATTCCAGTGATTAATAGAACAATTTTTTTAGACACCTTTGGGTACTGTAAAATAAATAGTAAATTGATTATTTTTAATTTTCAGTTGGAAGTCTGCAGAGCCTAACCCAATGCTCCAGGCTGAGAGTCAGAAGGTGCTTCTCCGCCTGTTGTCTCATCCTTCGCTGAATATAAAAGCCAAAGCCTATCAGTGCTGTTTGGAAGTGGTGAAGGTTAGATCTAATGTCTACTTAATGCTCTTGGTGTTGCACTAAATAATGCATATTATATGGTTTCCTCATTAAAAGCACTTCTAATGCAAATTCTGTTTACCATGTTATATGCTGTGAAATCTGTATAGGCCTAGACTGGCACTTTGCTGCTATATTGTTGGTGTTAAATCTACTTGGTTAGGTTATACTTCAGGTATTGGACTACAAAATGACAGGATCTCTAGAAGGGGAAAACCAGTGACGGACAATTTTATTTTTTAAAAGGCATCTTACTAAGGATGGTCACTTATGTTTCTTGCTGCTGCTATAGAGAAATATTTATATTNGATCTAAGGAGCCTGTTGGAACTCAGTAGAATTTTATGTTTTCAGATGAACGTAAGTGTTTGTCAGGCTCCTAATTTTGATGAGATAATTTTTAAAATGTATAGTCTTTGCCTATGTATATAAAATAAATGTACAAATATGAAGATTGATACTATGATTTTGGCAAATACATTGTGATCTCCAAACTTTTGTCTGTCAAGTCATTTTTCAGGATGTATGCCTTTTCAGGAAGTATTTTTCAGATATTATCATTAAATTTCATAGAATCATGGAATGTTTTAGGCTGAAAAGGACCTCCAGAGGTCATCTGGTCCAACCTCCCTACACAAGTAGGGACATCTCTACCTAGATCAGGCTGCTGAGAGCCCCATCAAGCCTGACCTTGAATGACTCCAGGGATGAGGCCTCCACCACCTCTCTGGGCAGCCCATTCCAGTGATTAATAGAACAATTTTTTTAGACACCTTTGGGTACTGTAAAATAAATAGTAAATTGATTATTTTTAATTTTCAGTTGGAAGTCTGCAGAGCCTAACCCAATGCTCCAGGCTGAGAGTCAGAAGGTGCTTCTCCGCCTGTTGTCTCATCCTTCGCTGAATATAAAAGCCAAAGCCTATCAGTGCTGTTTGGAAGTGGTGAAGGTTAGATCTAATGTCTACTTAATGCTCTTGGTGTTGCACTAAATAATGCATATTATATGGTTTCCTCATTAAAAGCACTTCTAATGCAAATTCTGTTTACCATGTTATATGCTGTGAAATCTGTATAGGCCTAGACTGGCACTTTGCTGCTATATTGTTGGTGTTAAATCTACTTGGTTAGGTTATACTTCAGGTATTGGACTACAAAATGACAGGATCTCTAGAAGGGGAAAACCAGTGACGGACAATTTTATTTTTTAAAAGGCATCTTACTAAGGATGGTCACTTATGTTTCTTGCTGCTGCTATAGAGAAATATTTATATTTCATTTTGCTTTTGAAAAGAATTCAAGAGTGTAGTTTTGCTTTTCTGCTTAAATGAAGTTCATAGAATCACAAACTTGTTGGATTGAGACCTTTAAAGGTATCTAGTCAAAACCTCTTTCACTAGATCAGGTTCCTCAGAGCTCTCTCCAACCTGATTGTATGTGTTTCCAGGGATGAGGCATCTACCACTATTCAACCTGACCTGGAATGTTTCTGTTTTACCTGGAATGTTACCACTTCCCTGGGCAACCTGGGCCAGTGTTTCACCACCCTCATTGGAAACAATTTCTTTCTTATATCTAGTCCAAATCTTTCTTTTAGTTTAAATCCATTACCCCTTGTCCTGTGACAACAGGCCCTGCTAAAAAGACTGTCCCCATCTTTTTATGGGCCCCCTTTAAGTACTGAAAGGCTGCAATAAAGTCTCCCTGGAGCCTTCTCTTCTCCAGGCTGAATGACCCCAACTCCCTCAGCCTTTCCTCATAGCAGAGGGCTTCCAGCCCTCACATCGTTTTTGTGGACTCCTCTGTACCTGCTCCAACAGGTCCATGTCTCTCCTGTGCTGAGGACTCCAGAGCTGGACACAGTATTCCAGAGGGGGTCTCATGAAAGCAGAGGGGCAGAATCCCCTCCCTTGCCTTGCTGCCCACGCTGCTTTTGTTTTAGCCCAGGGTGTGATTGGCTTCTGGGCTACGAGAACACATTGCTGGGTCACATCCAGCTTTTCACCCACCAGCACCCCCAAGTCCTTCTCCTCAGGGCTACTCTTGGTCCTTTCATCCTCCAGCCTGTGTTGATACCAGGGGATTGCCCTGATCCAGGTGCAGGGCCTTGCACTTGGCTATGTTAAACCTCATGAGATTCACATGGGCCCACTCCTCAAGGACAGATTCTATTCCCTTCATAGTTATTTTTCACTTCACTTTAGTTATTTTTGTTCAGTGGGGGTTTTTTTTTGTACCTGAGCAAAAATCAGTTTGAGTTGACTGCTTTTCTGCAGGATGTTACTGAGGGAAAAATAAAACAGTAACATTAATAAAATACTGACAATTTCAAAATAAATATTTTAACCTAGATTATGCTTTAATTGCTCAGACCTTATAAAACCTCATTTTTCCTGTGAATAAAAGCTTGGATTGTGTTTAAGAACATATAAGTCCTTCTATGTACTCATTGTTTGAAAACCTTAATTATTGTTGTTTTAGAGGGGATTATTTTGATTTTGTTTTATATGGACATTTTGTCACTGCCTTAGTTTTTTATAAAGATAAGGGATAAAGAATGTGAGCTTCCTAAAAGTATGACTATATTAAGAATGGCAATGTCAAATTCATGAGGTCATTTTAGGTATTCAATAACATTGACTCACATTTTATTTTTATCTAATACTTAGTTGTAATTCTTATTCTCTGTAATGGACATCAGCTGAACTATTGTGTTTATAGCACTGGTCACTCATAAAGCTGCTGGAGCTAGTCTTTCACAAAAAAACCCCAACAACTCTATCTCTAGAGTGATGTGATATATATTTTTGTGAGATTTTTACCTGTTCTAGATTTTGCTTATTTTCATCTAATACAAAACAACACATAAAATTTGTCTGATTTATTTTATTATTTAAAATAAAAACAAAATTATTTTGTATTTCATAGTCCTTTGTAGTGACAGGAATTTTCACCTGGTGATCTATAATGGCAGTGTTTCTTCCAGGGCTGTAATGTTTAGCTTTCAGGACTGTAGTCTTCCAAACCACCCAGAGAAAGCCTCTCACTGGATGACAACTTCAGGCAATCTATAAAACAAGATGTAGGAGTGGAGGCTGTCTTGAATTTTAGAACTAACCAACTTTTTCTTTTTACTGCAGGACTCTTTAGGTATTCATAATGTTGCTAAGCCAGTGTCTTCAGTCTGCCACAGAGTACATTTTCTTCTTCATCCAAAAGTTTTGTATGAAATCTGTACTTTTGGCCTTCAGGACGATAAGGATGAGGTAGTGTGTTTAGTAGTGTTGTTTTATGTGCTTGCAAAGTAGGTGTTGATGTTCTCCACTTTGGTCTGAGGCATACCTGAAGTTTTGACTACATGGTTTCTTTATATAGAGAGCCTATGCAAACAATGAAACTGTAGTAAATGCAAAGTTTGGTTTTGGTTTTTTTATGATGAATTCAGAGACAAATCCTAGAATCATGGTTGGAAAGGACCTCTAGGATTATCAAGTCCACCCTTCAAAATCATGTTCTGAGCATAAGATGCTATTAAATGTAATAAAGACCGATGAAAAATGAAATATATTCAGCCCTAAAAATGTGTGTATAATAAAGTAGTATGTATCATGCTTTACATTGATGGAAAATGTGAAAGGTGGGATGACCTCTGAAATGTCTGCGTGGGTTGAGCAGCAAAAAGACATTTTAAATCCGCAATATCTTTGCTATAAAGATGTATTTCATCACTACAAACACAGCTGTGATTACATTTAATTACCTGAGTATTATAGAACTGTTATGTAGTATTATAGAAGAGGACCAGATTTCCATTAGATTCGTTTATATGCATGAATGCTTAACATATATCCACTATTTCCTAGCTTACTTTTGAAGTTACATAGGGAGTTCTGAGACTGGGGGAAAAAATTACTTCAGTTATTTGTAACTACTTTATAGCTGATCTATGAGGTTCCTACAGTCAGAGGGGAAAGAGAGTTGAGTGACAAATGTCTTTTTAATTTTTATTTTTAAGCTTCTTTCCTGAAATGAGATGATTTTTTTTTTTTTTTTTAACACAGAACTGTGCACAATTCTATGTAAAGTGATTTTTTTTAAATGTTAGCATTTTAAAAGGAGAAGTGAAATATCTTTTTATATAGCACTTATAATGTGCTATATATTTGTACTTTGTATGTAATTTATCTTTTTCGAGGGAATAATTTGTTTGATTACTCCCTTGAATGCCTTATTTAAAGGACTCCCAGCTTTCTCTTTTAGAGATTGGTCAAGCATAACAAATAGACTTCAACTGATAATGAGTTTTAAAAGATCATTGAGACAGAGAATGCATGTTTAGAAAATGATCTCATTTTGTTCTTTACCTTATAGTGTATTCTTATTATTCTTTTAAAGAAATATATAATAAAGATCATATCCAAGCATATTTATTTTTTTTCTTTTTAAGATCTTTTTGTTTAACGTTTCCAATTACAGCATTGACAAAGTGACCTAGACACATCAGTGGTTACATTATTTTCTTTTGTTTTTGTTATTGAGCAGGTGAACTCTACAGCCAAGGCCATTCTGATGTATCTGTTGCGGGGGCAATTAATAATGGCGGTATTGACTTGGAACAAGTTTATTGAGGCCCTCTGTCCTGTCATTCCTGTTTTACAGGTACTTCTAAGTGCTTTAATCTGAATTTTATGGATGAAATCATGTAAACAGCAACACTATCACGTTAAACAACAAACAGAATGTTCACCTAAGCAGAAGGAAAATAGATTAAGAGTAATATACCTTCAAACTTGTTTTGCTAGATATCAAAAGGAGAGATGTTTTATAAGGGTCCTAATGCCAATCAAAGTTCCTACTTTGAATTTATAGTCAAGTTTTATACTAGTATTACTAGAATACAAAACTTTGAAATGCTGGAGTAGAAATCAACAAGTACTGACTGAGACTTAAATGGCTTGAAGATACAGGTGGGTAATCCAAGTATAGATTAAAAAATTGAAAACTTTTAAAAATTAGTTAATTATTAGAATGTCCCAATATCTCAAATTTGAAAATTGTCCCTCCTCTAGATGATTATATATTTTTCTGATCAAGTATGTGCTCAATAAATAGCTATAGGAGTAAGCTGTATTTTCTGTATATTTTGATACTTGTTTTTCATTTCTTTGTTTCCAATATTATAGAAGTATCGACAGTCAGTATTGTCCTTAGATCTTCAAATCTGTGACAATCTGCAAAATTTTTCGTTATCTTTACTCTTGGCTTGATCTAATGGGAACTTTTAACTCTCAATTTTTTTTTTTCTTTGCTTCATCCAAATTCTTTCTTTTTTTTTTTGCTACTGCTAGAAACTACTCTTCTGTGATCTGCCTGTAGTCTTCTAGATCAGATATTTTCACACAGAATCACACAGAGTGGTAGGGGTTGGAGGGGACCTCTGAAGATCATCTAGTCCAACCCCCCTGCTAGAGCAGGATCCTAGAGTCGATCACACAGGAACACCTCCAGACTGGTTTTAAATGTCTCCAGAGATGGAGATTCCACAACCTCTCTGGTCAGTCTGCTCCAGTGCTGTTACCTTCACAGTAAAGAAGTGTTTCCTTACATTTAGGTTGAACCTCCTGTTTACCAGTTTGTGGCCATTGCCCCTTGTCCTGTCAGTGGACACCACTGAGAAGGCTCTGGCCCCATGCTCCTGACACCTTCCCTTTAGATATTTATAAGCATTGATANCTCCGGGCCATGTAAAAATCTTTATTTTGATTTGTAAACAGGATCATTTGTTAATTTTTAGGATTGTTTTTACAGAGGAATATAAATCTGCAGAAATTGAGTGTTTTCTTAAAAGTTCTTGCTTTTTTTTTCCCTGGTGTTGCTCCTTCTCTTCTCCTTTAGCCCCTACAAGGGGAATTACCTTGTCAAATTTGTGGAGTTAGTAAGTGGATATTTTAATTTTGGAAACTTTTGTTTGTTGTTCGTTTGTTTTAGGGTTATGCTGACACAAAGGATACCCTAGGTAACTGTATCCTCAGTTTGAGTGAAACAACCTCTGACAAAGGAGAGGGTGTTCTCCCTAGGACTGCTAGACTACGGGCTGCTCTGAGGCTGCTCTTCTCCAAAAAACAGTTGTAAGTAATGCCCTGTAGCATTGCAGCACATCTCTTAAAGTTGATGGCAAAAATGTGTTCTCCAAAAAAACAATTTATTATTATGCAGTGCATTGATTTGAAAGGCAGATTAATCATAATTGAGTTAAGTCCTCCACCCCCACCTCTGTATTAAGTAGTTGTTAACTGTACAGCTAAAATTTTCCACTGTGAGGACTTAAATATATTTATTTTGATTGTTTAATCCTTTAGGGTTCGTTCTGTAGCACTTAAACATTTAACATTCCATCTTTTGAATGAAGAAGGGGCAAACCTGAAGCGCCCCTATCTGGATGGAAGTGTGCTTTCCAGTGCTTCTAACTTCTTTATTGTGGAAAGTGCTGTTGAGCTAAAATTGGATGATAAAAAGGAGTCAATATTTAAGGTGAGTAAACTCTGTCTAAATGTTATGTCATGGATTGGGTCTTCTACCTGCGCAGTCACTGAAGTTACCACCTTCTGAAGGCTACAATATTTCATACAAATAGGTTTGTTTGAGATATAGTCTTGCCATGTGTACTTAAACAACAGATTGATGCTATCATATACAACAATAAGAAAGAAAATCCTTCTTTCTCTTTTTGTTTTTCTCTCTGATGTTATGTTTAGCGCAAAGCTTGAGTACAGAGGGCACAGACCTACTCTGTTTACATGAGTCTCATTGTGCATGGATAGTCTGATTTTTTTATTTTTTATTTTTTCTTCATGTAGAAATTTTTTCTCCACAAAATCAGTTTTAATATAATTTTTAATATAGAATAATAGCATGGTTTGGGTTGGGAGGGACCTTACAGATCATCTAGTTCCAATCACCCTGCCAGGGGAAGGTGTAGAAATTTTTTCTCCACAAAATCAGTTTTAATATAATTTTTAATATAGAATAATAGCATGGTTTGGGTTGGGAGGGACCTTAAAGATCATCTAGTTCCAATCACCCTGCCAGGGGCAGGAACATCTTCCACGAAACCAGGTTGTGCAAAGCCCCATCCAGCCTGGTCTTGAACACATCTGNTTAGATCTTCAAATCTGTGACAATCTGCAAAATTTTTCGTTATCTTTACTCTTGGCTTGATCTAATGGGAACTTTTAACTCTCAATTTTTTTTTTTCTTTGCTTCATCCAAATTCTTTCTTTTTTTTTTTGCTACTGCTAGAAACTACTCTTCTGTGATCTGCCTGTAGTCTTCTAGATCAGATATTTTCACACAGAATCACACAGAGTGGTAGGGGTTGGAGGGGACCTCTGAAGATCATCTAGTCCAACCCCCCTGCTAGAGCAGGATCATAGAGTCGATCACACAGGAACANCACAGGAACACCTCCAGACTGGTTTTAAATGTCTCCAGAGATGGAGATTCCACAACCTCTCTGGTCAGTCTGCTCCAGTGCTGTTACCTTCACAGTAAAGAAGTGTTTCCTTACATTTAGGTTGAACCTCCTGTTTACCAGTTTGTGGCCATTGCCCCTTGTCCTGTCAGTGGACACCACTGAGAAGGCTCTGGCCCCATGCTCCTGACACCTTCCCTTTAGATATTTATAAGCATTGATATTTTGCTCTACCTGATGTGTGTTTTTTTTATTTCTGTCTCTTGTTTAACTTAGCTAATACATCCAAGTATACTTTTTGTCTTCATTTTCTCCAAAATTATCACTCTTAATAATTATAATTATATATACTTTCCATATCGCTGCTGTATATTCTTTCGTTGCCTGCACCTCAGTGGGTTGAAATACCTGCTTATATAACTTAACTTACATAAACTGCACAAAAATCAAGGCAAAAATGGGGAGAAATCTCATATAAGATAAGCCATGAAATAAGACACAGTCAGAAAAATATGCAGAGGAAATACACAGAGAACTTGAAAGTTGCTTCAGAGCTTTCTCACCCAGTAACATCAATTTTTCTGTGTTACCCACATACATATCTTCCATTGATACTCAAGATTAAGTAGGTGGGAGTTTAATAATAAATGTAGACTAAACATGGGAGAAGGAGCAGGGATAAGTTCTCATTTTTGTGAGTAGAATTTTCCTCTCTTCTATAGCTTGTAGTGACTACCTACAATAGATACTTGAGCAGAGCATACCCAAAGTATATGAAATATGTTGTATTTTACTGTCTTAAGTGTTTGCAGTACTATTATTTGACATAACTGATTCAGGTTTGTTGTGTTTGTGTGTGAAAATGCTTTGATGAAATATCTGAAAATAGATAGGATTGAATGTTTTGAAGTCATTTTCTTGTAGGGATTTGCCCCCTTTCTTTGTAGGGACAGAATTTTATTTATTGAAATCGAAGCTGACCTTACAGATCAACATCTTGTTAACAGATTGAAAGGGTGAAGCTTCAGGCCAAAGTACCTCCGGGCCATGTAAAAATCTTTATTTTGATTTGTAAACAGGATCATTTGTTAATTTTTAGGATTGTTTTTACAGAGGAATATAAATCTGCAGAAATTGAGTGTTTTCTTAAAAGTTCTTGCTTTTTTTTTCCCTGGTGTTGCTCCTTCTCTTCTCCTTTAGCCCCTACAAGGGGAATTACCTTGTCAAATTTGTGGAGTTAGTAAGTGGATATTTTAATTTTGGAAACTTTTGTTTGTTGTTCGTTTGTTTTAGGGTTATGCTGACACAAAGGATACCCTAGGTAACTGTATCCTCAGTTTGAGTGAAACAACCTCTGACAAAGGAGAGGGTGTTCTCCCTAGGACTGCTAGACTACGGGCTGCTCTGAGGCTGCTCTTCTCCAAAAAACAGTTGTAAGTAATGCCCTGTAGCATTGCAGCACATCTCTTAAAGTTGATGGCAAAAATGTGTTCTCCAAAAAAACAATTTATTATTATGCAGTGCATTGATTTGAAAGGCAGATTAATCATAATTGAGTTAAGTCCTCCACCCCCACCTCTGTATTAAGTAGTTGTTAACTGTACAGCTAAAATTTTCCACTGTGAGGACTTAAATATATTTATTTTGATTGTTTAATCCTTTAGGGTTCGTTCTGTAGCACTTAAACATTTAACATTCCATCTTTTGAATGAAGAAGGGGCAAACCTGAAGCGCCCCTATCTGGATGGAAGTGTGCTTTCCAGTGCTTCTAACTTCTTTATTGTGGAAAGTGCTGTTGAGCTAAAATTGGATGATAAAAAGGAGTCAATATTTAAGGTGAGTAAACTCTGTCTAAATGTTATGTCATGGATTGGGTCTTCTACCTGCGCAGTCACTGAAGTTACCACCTTCTGAAGGCTACAATATTTCATACAAATAGGTTTGTTTGAGATATAGTCTTGCCATGTGTACTTAAACAACAGATTGATGCTATCATATACAACAATAAGAAAGAAAATCCTTCTTTCTCTTTTTGTTTTTCTCTCTGATGTTATGTTTAGCGCAAAGCTTGAGTACAGAGGGCACAGACCTACTCTGTTTACATGAGTCTCATTGTGCATGGATAGTCTGATTTTTTTATTTTTTATTTTTTCTTCATGTAGAAATTTTTTCTCCACAAAATCAGTTTTAATATAATTTTTAATATAGAATAATAGCATGGTTTGGGTTGGGAGGGACCTTAAAGATCATCTAGTTCCAATCACCCTGCCAGGGGCAGGAACATCTTCCACGAAACCAGGTTGTGCAAAGCCCCATCCAGCCTGGTCTTGAACACATCTGGTGATTGAGTATCCACAACTTTCCTGGGTAACCTGTTCCAGTGTCTCACCACCCTGCCAGTAATGAATTTCTTTGTAATGTCTACTATCTACCCTCTTTCAGTTTAAAACCTCTAGTCCTATTACTACACTCCCTGTTAAAAGAGTCTCTCCCCATCTTTCTTGTAGGCTCCCCTTAAGTCCTGGAAGGCTGCTATAAGGTCTCCCCAGAGCCTCCTCTTCTCCAGGCTGAACAACTCAGCTCTCTCAGGAAATATTCTAAAACAGATTGCAAATTTATGTCTGTGTTTCCTTACTGCTGCTGCTTTTGCAAAGTAAAAACGAATCACAAGTATTTGACCTATGGGAAAATGTTCATCTCTTTTGTTTCTCTTTTTCTACCATCTCATCTCCATTCTCCTTCCTTCTTTACCCTCAACACTATGAGATCAACAACACTATGTTAAATAAATGCTGAGATGATTGCCCTCTGAAAAAACCCAATTATTCTAACCACTCATTGTACACTTGATTTATTCTCTTCACTTACATTCTTCAGAAAGTTAGGACTGAAATTTGTATGGATATGTAGGATTACTTGAATTTCTCTAGCTCTTGCTATTAAAAAGTCAATCCACTTCAAAGACTCTAGAAGCATATTCTAGCATTTCTGTGTATTGTTGAACTTTCAGTGATTCTACATAAATCAAGCATTATTTATTAGAAACCTGCATCTGTTGTGCACTGGAAACTATTATCTTATTGTATTCCACAGGTATTATTAGAGATTTGTTGCAAAAAGATTAAAATCTAATCCTTTCCTATTCCATGCATGTGGAAGCTAATCAAATACATTCTAATAAAAATACATAAATTCTTTTTCTTCCTGTTAGGAAATGTGACCAGCTACCTTGTTTCATAACAGCATATTGGATGTAAATCTAACATTGTTTTAATTTTAGGCAGAAACTGTTGAAAAGCTGTATGACATCTTGACTTCTGATGCTGTTGACCTAGTTCTACGCAAGTCTGCAGCTGAGCAGCTAGCTATCATTTTAGAAGGTAAAATTCTTCAGAAAATTCATATTCAGGTGCTGATCATTACATAAGCTTGTAGTTTTGCTTGGGTTTCTGCATGTTTGTGCCCTTTGTAATGTTTATATATATTGTTGGACCAGAATTTTAACACTATTGTGGATGATCTACCAATTCAAATAAAAAAAAATAGTTATTTGTTGTTGTTGCCATCAAAAATAAGAAATAATGGCCTTAATATTTTAAAAAACCAACTCCTTTGGGTAATAGAGGAGTAAGCCAAATTCTGTCAGCTCTGCAACAGCTTTTTTCTTCTTTTTCTGTTTAATATTCATCAGTTTGATCTTTCTCAGAACTAATGATACTTCAAATTTTTTGCTATTGCTAACTCAGATACTCAGTGGCAATGAGGCAAGTGATGGTCAATATGTGTATATATAGTTTTGGGGGTGTTGTATTTTAATTAGGAAAATTAATTCTTAGATTACACAGGGTGGCTAAAGGGATTTTATACTTAGTAAGGAATTTATTTGATCATTATGAATTTCCTTCTCCATTTTGAGTAAGCCTATGTAGTAACTACAACTAAAATGGTGTGAAATGCTATCTGTGTGAATGAAGGCTAAGTAAACTCAAGCTAGGCTTCCATGGGTACACCCTCTTTGAATATCAAGAGGCAGACTCCCTGTGGCATTTCATCTAATATGTTTGTAAGGAAAACTGTCCTCCTTTTACTCTTTATGCTTTAAATGACAAATTTGCATCATAAATTTATTTTTTTTATAATTGTGTTGCTCATGTGGGGAAAAATTACAATTTCTGGTAAGGAAGACCTGGTTGAATTAAAATGCAAGTAAGCAATCTTGCACAGAGCATTATTTGACTCACTGCAGGGCCATAACCTGGAGTTTCAAACCTGGATGTTTGTGCTCTACCTACTGAAACTCAATGAGTATGTTTTCTTCAATAAACTCAAATCCTAATGATAGACCATAAGTTTTTCACTACAGGAAGGTGAAATCTTAGATAATATTAATACTAATGTTGTTCTTGTCAAAAATGATCACAAAATTCAGGAAATGCGTTGTCTTGTAAAATACATTTAATTCTGGCTACCAAAGTTTTCAGATGTGAAAAGATAATACAAAACATAGCATAGGATGAAATTGTAAAGGAAAAAATTCAGCTTTATCAAGACAAATTTAATATGAAGGATCATTTCATAATTATTTAAAAAAACCCTAACAAATTCAACCAATCCAAACGATGTGGTGGTGGTGTTGATATTCTTAAACCAAATGCTCTGAAGAATGAGGGTCATAGAAAATACTCTTAAAGAGATTAAGTAAATACCATTTTTATTTCCATATTAAACTGCTGAAGACTTCAAATATTACAAGTGAAATCCTCTTTTGACTGAAATAGAGTTGCACTGGGGATCACTGTAATTGGAGGACATAAAGTTCTTATGGGAAGTTATGTGAGATACTTAAGATCCTAGTGTCAAGAGGCTGCTACAGTCAGATTAACAAGCCCTTGAGGAGGTTTGTCTTGGTAGAGCTAGAGCTGTACTTGTTCTGTTGATTGGCAGTTTTGGAAACTTGTTCTCAACAGCAAGTTTGTGGTCTTGTGGAAGGAAGTTTAACATTAAACTGGTGCAGAACCAGTGATTCTACCTCTTGTTTTTCCTGCAGATATCAAAATGCACAGCATTGTGAAAAAGCTGGGTGTGATAGAAAAGATTGTGGCTTACCTTAAGGAGTGTGTACATGTGGATGGCAAGGTAAAACCATTGCTGCAAGTTCTTCTGCAAGCATTGCACAGCATGAGAATAATAGAATTTCCTTTTTCTTCATTAACCCTCTTCAGAATACAAACATTTAGTAACAATTGTAATTGCAATGTGTGTTTTATTTATTGTATTTTCTATAATGCTAATATTCTCTTAATGAAAGAAGATTGGTTTGCCCACCTATGAGAAGAGTTAGCCAGAGAACTGACTGTGTCTGTGGTTCTGGAATATACAAGAACGTCCCTGGAGCTTTCTCAGTAGAGAACAAAAAAATAATTTTTAGTGACCTTTAAAAAAAAGCAAGTGTTCTATTGTATTTCATGGTCTCTAAACAAGTCCTGAATCAGATTATAAGGAGGATCCAGCTCTGTGCATAATCACAATCAAAACAGTTGAGATTTTACTGTAAAGCTGCTGTTTCACAACTGATTTATCTTTTTTGAATTGTTTTATTTTTTTACTTCCTCTTCCTTTTTGTTGCATTACTGACAATTGCCTCATTGCAGAAGGGTTTGTTTCCTTGCAGCTGAGGAGCCTGCTTAGTCCCCTGTGGAAAGTCAGGGCTTTGTTGTAGTTACACCATTTTGTGAGAAATAGTATCCATTTCAACTTTCAGATCCCTTTTTTTTCCTAGCTGTTCAATGACATGAACAGATCCTTTTTTAAACAAATCTTGTTTTAAAAGTTAAAATACCAATGACTTTGCTTGACATTTTGGCTTTAGATTGTTGTAACACATAAAATTTATTTCAAATGTCTGCTGCAACCATTTCTGAAGCCAAAAAGACTTTGGAGTCTGTCTGCTGCTGCCTTAAATCTTTTTAATTGAAGGCTGTTGAATCTTTCCTATGAGGATGAGATGAGAGAGTTGGGCTTGTTCAGCCTGGAGAAGAGAAGACTCCAGGGAGGCCTTATTGCAGCCTTCCAGTATCTTAAGGGGGCTATAAGAAAGCTGGGGAGGGACTTTTTACAAGGACTTGTAGTGACAGGATAAGGGGTGATAGCTTCAAACTGGAGAAGGGGAGATTTAGATTAGATGTAAGGAAGAAATTTCTCACTCTGAGGGTGGTGAGATACTGGCCCAGGTTGCCCAGGGGGGTTTTAGATGCCTCAACACGGGAGGTGTTCAAGGCCAGGTTGGATGGGGCTTTGAGCAACCTGGTCTAGTGGGAGGTGTCCCTGCCATGGCAGAGGGGTTTCAACTAGATGATCTTTAGGGTCCCTTCCAACCCAAACCATTCTATGATTCTAATTGAAAATGAGGTGTTATTGTTAATGGAAATCTACGTGTATGAAATACCACATGACAGTTTGTATTAATCCTCTCATAATAGATTATTCTTATTGTTACTTGTAGTAATTTTTTTCTCTGTTCCTGCAGCTTATGGAGTCTCTGGTGTTACCTTGTCTCACACTCCTACGTAAACTTGTCTGTGCTGATCCCGCTGTTCGTCTGTCCCTAGCACAGCAATCGTCTCTACTGCTTTTGCTGTTCAGAGGTAAAGGTTCTATTTTCTTTAATACATGCATGGAAAGGAAAGGTGTGAAATATAGTTAGATATTTAACCGAAATCCTCTTTAAGAACCTTGCAGCACTTCAGAGTCACTAATATTTAAAAGGTAAATAAATGTGTGCTAGTGTTGCCCGTGTTGTGGCATCTGTTGAAGATATTGGCAAAATAACTGTGGAAATTGGTTGGTTTTCACCAGTATCCTTCTGTGTGTTATTAAATGTCAGTGTTTTCCTAACGCATTTTTAAATATCTTTATTTTATTCAGTTTCCCTGTTACTCCAAACTGATCGTGCTGTTTTAACTGAAACTGCAGTGTTGCTTTGTCTTCTCTTGTTTGATGAAGTAGCAAGAACAGAAACATGGTATGAAAAAACATTTAATGGCATATTCTCTAGACAAACTTTAAGGTTTTAATGAAAAGAAGTTTTTATATATATCCAAACAAATTATGCTGCAAACTTTTGTATATCCAGAATTGGGTATTTGTAGGTGAAACAAATGGTTTCAATGTTTGAGTTGTGTGCTATATATGGATATATCTATATGGCATATTTTTTCAGTATAAATACTTTGTAACTCAGTATTAATTTTAAGTTTACTTTAATTTTCAAAAAACCCCTTATGGGTCTGTACTCCCATCTTTTCCACAAAAGGAAACTGCACAAATCAAGTAGTTGGCTGTAGGCATGAGTTTTTTTAACGTAGTTAGAATTCTTCTATTAATTTTGGCTTGTAAGTATAGCAGATGTCCTTAAAACAACAGATTATTTGAAATTTGCATATAAAGACACTTTTAGTATTCACAAACATGAAATATATTTTAAAAATGCATATTTTTTCTAATAGAAAAAACCCAAGTCTGCGCTCTGTGTGTTTAGTTTCATTATTATGTATAGTACATCTGTGATAAGTATTCTGTATGTGTGTGATCTAAGAACTGTCTTAATATTGCATAATCGTGAAGAAACATTAATAGAAATTATTAATCAGTGGGTCACTAGAGAGCTAGCTCAAGCTAAAAATACAGCTATATCTGAATAATAAAAGGCAGGTAGTACAGAATTATAGAACGTTTGGGTTTGGAAGGAACCTTTAAAGGTCATCTAGTCCAACAAAGAAATAATAAGTGTAGCAGTAGTACAAAATTGAAGCTTAAACTAGGGAATAATAATAACTATAACTTAATCTCTTGCAGGGCTGATGGAATAACCATTAATGATACTGGCCCTCCTGCCTTCAGTTTACCTGTTGCTGTTGTTAGAAGGTTTGTGTGGGAGGTTTGGTTTATTGGCTGGTTTGGTTTGGGGTTTTTTGGGCAGGGCAGAGGTGTTGGTTTTGGGTCTTTTTTAACAGTTAACTTTGCTTCTTCCCATTTACTATCCTTCCTGCAGTATGGAGGTGGGAGAATGGATTTAATATCAAATGTTTCCCTTCAAAGTTGTCTACGTTTTTAAACGTGGAAGTTTTTTTCCAAGTCTTTGTTCTCTGAAAAAGAACTTAAAAAACTTTTTCAAATTTAAAAGCTTGCTCTAATAGAGAATTTAATTCTAAAAAAACCCCAATGAAACAAACAACTGTGCATTTTTTTTGTTTTGACATTATTTTATTTTTTTTTAGGTATCATATCCCAGTCAAGATCACTGCTCATCATGTAGTTAGCCCTAATACTGTTGTGGTGCCTTTGTCTTCTGAGTGCTTGGCTATGAAACCCGTGTCAGATATGCTTAAGATGGCTTGGAATCTGTCGTGGTACCATGGGATTGAAAATTTATTGCAACTGATAAATTATGAGAAGGAAGCAGAAGTGTGAGCCATTTTATCTTGATTTTAAATCCCAATATATTTCAACTAAATTAGTGTTCCATCAAGTTTTAAATGGGTTTTCAACTTGAAACAGCAGTTCAAGTTTTCCTGCTTTGGGAATGCTGTCTTTTTAAACATAAAGAATCATATCTCCATAGGCTTTAGATATGCTGTCACAGATAATGTTTTACCTAAATTTCATTTATACATGAAGTCTAGAGCTTGATGCAACTTTTATTGATGGTCAGATTCATTTAAAACACTTTTAAATGGGCTCTGGAGCAATTTTCTTGTATGGTTTTTTAGGGAGCTGGCTTTTTTCCCCTTTATACTTTTATAACTTACTTTTTCTTACCTTGGGGATTTAAATTTCAATCAATTTTTCTTTTTAGTGGCAATAATATGAATGATGGTGGAAAATGAAAAAAATTCCCTTTTACATCCTTTGGTTAGCTCTTGATTAACCAACATTTCTCTCTTTGATACTATTTTGTACACAGAAATCAACGTCTTAGAAGATTCTTGATTTAATAGAACTGGAATGCTTGTATCTATATCTCTGTCCAACTTGACAATTTTTCACTTTTTATTTGTGTCCTTTAAGGGGTCCTACAAGTTTTATTAGTAAACAGTGTGGTTCTGAGCTGTTGGAAACTTTGCAGTTGTTGATAAATCATTTTCATTTTAAATTCCCCCAGGCAAAACCAAAGCATTCTCTTAAAAAGAAAACAGTATAGTCCAAGGGGCCAACATTTACAATAATGTAGAGGAAAAGTTCACTACAAACAGTGTGAATAGCACCTTTCAAGTAATTTTTTGAGAGGTGTCATTTTTCTAGAGAATCCAAACAGTTCAGGATTTAAATGTGATGGGATTGTTATTGTTGCTGGGTTTGGGGTTTTTTGGGGGGGAGGGAGGAGGAAAGGAAAGGGTTAGTTAATGAGAACAAATTTTTAAGGCAATTTATGTTTTGTTTTCTCATTAGAACTGGGAAATGAAGTTAACACTCACTGAAATAGTTTGTAAAGATACTGGCTGTTAATAATTTTCCTCTTATACCTTTTCAGATTTTTAGACTCACTAAAACTATCCTCAGAAGACATCCTTATACTTAAGATAACTTACACAAACTATGGACTGCAGGATTGTCTTAATTCAATCATTCAAGCAGTATCCCACAGGGATGTTAGGGCTGCTCTCACTAGGCTTAGTTTTTATGTTCTGAATGACAGACTTGCATTAAAATCCAGTTCTGGGTCTTGTGGAACCACTTTGAAGAGCTTTGTTTGGCAAAAAGCAATAAACAGGTAAGCATATCGACTATAGAAATCCATTAAAGGTTCTGGTGCTTAAGCTGTAAATTTCCTAGTTTTCATACTTTAAATTTATGGAATTGATTGTCCATGCACCTCTGATTCTGATCTGTATCTGCTGGAGGGACAATACAGCAGGGCATTAGCAATCCAGGATGTTCCTGGGCAGCATCAGTGACAACTTCTTGATCCAGGTGACAGAGGAGCCAACATGGCAAGGTGCTCACAAACAAGGGCTCAGTAGGGGTGTGAAGGTCTAAAGCAGCTTTGACTGTAGTAACTATGAGATGGTAGAGTTCAGGACCCTGAGAGGAGAGGAAAAAGTAAGATTACAGCACTGGATGACCCTTTTCCTTTGATTCTGTATTTATATACACAAAAACAGCAAAAAATAAGAATGCTGTGTTTTAAATCAGGATTATTTAAAATGCATAGGTAGGCTTTGCTATTATTAATTGCTAATATTTAACAGCTAATTACCTTTTTTCTTTCCTGTCTGTGGCCTTGTTCAGATTTTTCTACATTTTACTATGTGCAATTCCATGTTTACTGTATGTAAATACACTTTTGAATATACATAAAAATTTTATATTATTATAATGGACCATACATGTGGAGTATGTAAGTATAATAATTTAATATAGTCATTATTTTATGTAAAAGTATTTAAAATGTGTATGCTATAATTAGTATAATTCCATGTTTTCTAGATGTAAATATATGTAATACACTTTGTATAATTCCACATTTGCAGGTGACTTCAGTCTTAGGCTGAGATCATAAACTCTATTTTAATGTGCTAGAAGTATGAAAGTAAATATTTTTGTTTGCATTGCAGATTTCTGCAAGTACTTCCAGCTTCTGCAGAGGATGAGAAGCTTTTAGTAGATGTCTTAAGGTTTTTAAACAAATTGCTTAGAGAGCAGAGATCAAGTTTGGAGTCAGATCATCTAAAGTGGATCTTGAAATCATTGCTTAAAAATGTAAGAGTATACCTAAGAAGTTGGCTGTAGACTGTAAGAAATGATGTAACTGTGAACTGGTTGGAGGGTTTTTCTGGTGAGTTCCTGAAGGAAAACAGCTTCTGTTAACAAAAGCAAGAAAGAGCAGCTCTGTCAGTATTAACATCTGCTGCTTTGTGCTCAGTCCTCAGTTTTATTGTTTGGGGAAGTTAGCTTTGAACAAGAGTCAATTTCCTTGTATGGATTGTTTCTCTAAACTCAAATATTATATTTGCCAGAAGTAAATATCATCTACCTGTGTGTGCCTTGCTCTGGTGCTGTGGTAATATGGTTGTGTAGAGCCAACTATAGAACTGTATGGTATATGTGGGCTGGAATCTCTCTCCTACTAGGACAGGCTAAGAGAGCTGGGGCTGTTGGAGCCGTGCCGAACACCTGGATGATAAATCAAGACTGATGCCAGCTCTAACAAAACTTAATTAGGACTAAGGTTATATTGCTTTGAGAATAAGATTGTTCTGAACAGGACAACAGGAAAAAATATGTTGTGTGTGTCTGTGAAGGTCAGGCTGGAAAACTGCCTGGAGGAGAGTGTGTGGGGAGACGGGGCTGAAGACAGTCCCGTGAGAGAATGTGTGTGCTCATCCGGATTGGCAAAACAGTTCAGGAGCTAGCTCTGTAAATCTAGCTTGGAGTAGGTGAATGGCAGCTGCTTCTCTGCCATAAAGGCTGCTGCTGCTGTAAGTAAAGGCTGCTGCTGCTTAAAACATACAAAGGCGTCCTGATCAATCATCTCTGCAGGGTTGTTCAGCCTGGAGAAGGGAAGATTCCAGGAGTCCTCATTGTGGCCTTCCAGTATCTGAAGCGGGCTACAAGAAAGCTGGGAAGTGACTTTTTGCAAGGGCTTGTAGTGATAGGGCAAGGGGTAATGGCTTTAAACTGCATGAGGGTAGATTTAGATTAGATGTAAGGAAGATTTTTTGCTCTGAGGGTGGTGAGACACTGGAACAGGTTGCCCAGGGAGGCTGTAGATGCCCCAACACTGGATGTGTTCAAGACCAGGTTGGATGGGGCTTTGAGCAACCTGGTGTAGTGGGAGGTGTCCCCGCCCTGGCAGAGAGGTTGGAACTAAATGATCTTTAGGGTCCCTTCCAGCTCAAACCATTCTATGATTCTATGAACTATAGTTATGCAGAGCTCTGTGCAGAGCTCCATGTCTACATATAACTATATGTACTCATATGATTAACTGTAACTATGCATACATGTGTGCAGGCATCTACAGCTGTACAAGGCATTCTTAGCTACATACCTATATATACATACATTATCTATGTAACTTAAAGGATGTGCTTCCATACAGGAACCTTCTGTTTGACATTATCTGTCTCACCTTAACAGCAAGAATTGAAAGTTAGGACAGAAGTTTCTGCTTTTAGTGTGTCTCTCACTGAAGTTTGGTTTTTATATGGTTATAATATGTCTAAGAAAAATATTTTTATAAACCTGAGGAAGGTATTATATGAGCCTGCATTTCAATTACTACAGTTAAAATGCATGTATAATATTGAACAAATGTAATTTTTTTGTTTTCAGTTTTTCTAGATGCCTGTGGTTTGTTTGGGAGATCCATTCTATCCAGTATTATTCGTTTAATATGTGTAAAATTGGAAAGTATAAAAACAAATAGGAAATGAACATCATAAAGCAATATAAACCAACTTCTATTATATTTGTCAAAATACACTAATTCAATCTTGCTGTATGAAAACAATAGTTAAATGCCAAGGATAAAAGTGGTGGCTGCAGCTTTAGAGGTTTGCAAAGTACTGTTCTTCACAAGGCAAGGGCATATTGCTCACACACAAGATCATTCATGACCTTATAAAGGATATCATATGTTAAGTACAGTCTGCATGTGCTTGCATTTTTTCTTTTTGAAATACAATATGAACATTTATAAAAAATAATAATGCTAGTAGGCTTCATTTCAGTTACTTAGAGAATCGAGATACTGCAATTTATATGGTGAACTGGGAATCCTATAAAATTTTGTAGGTATGACCCATTCAATTATTAATATAAAATCTTTATATCCAATTATTTTAAGTCTTTCAAACAACTGAGACATAGAAGATACAACCTGAACTAATATTATATGTTTTCTGGGTTTTGTGATCTATTTTTTTATTGCAGGTTATTGCTGTTTATAACTTTGACTTTTCTTCCATTCTTCAAAATACACTGCGTTGTGGCTTTAATGCCAGGAAATTTTAAAGGTCTTAACAGTAGGTTCTTTTATGGGGCTTAGTAATAGATTCAAGATTCAAGTAATTGGTAATTATAGGAATTTTTTATTGTGCTTTTCACAGAAGTACTTCTTAATAAAATGATCATGGAGTTTGTGATTTATGATGTGTGTGATTTTGCAAGCTCTCAACAGAAAAATGGCTTTAGTGTGGGTATTAAAATAGGATTTAAACAATGTGTTATGTGACTGTATTTTTATTCTTTTCTTGTAGAAGCCAAAATCCCTTTTGGGCCTCCTGGTGCGCCCAGAATCCCAAGTGGAGGATGAAACAGATGAAATGCAGACTGCTGTCAGGCAGCAACTGGATAAAGAACTGATTGGGCTTTTTAACACAGTGTTGTTTAGTTCCACATCACTGACTGACAGGTACAGTGGAAAGGGCCCTGCCCGGGTAATCCTGACAGGGGATCATCACACCCACTGCTGCTGTGTCTCAGGCAGAATTTGAATGGAGCTACATCATGACTCGAGCATTTTAAACTGTAACAATGGAATGTGCTCTTCTTGAAGTGAAGATCAGCATTGGATGGGCCTTTTCACAGTGAAATTAGGAAATTTACTCTGAAACTTGAGGAGTGTTTACTAGTGGTACAAATGATAATTAAACTGATTGCAGGGAGAAGATGGGCTGTTTCTTTTTCAATGCTGGAAATTTGCACAAGCAAATGATAACTTGGTTAATTTCGTAGCATGTATTCATAATAAAGTAAAGCATTGAAATATTTGACATATCAACAAATGTTTCTGTTCATTGATGTCAAGGTTTAGGTTCACTCCACCAGACCTACAACAGATGCTCTGTTATCCCCTCTTTCCCTTCCTCTATTTGGGGAGGGGTAAAGAGAGGGTAACAGAGAGCATCTGTTGTAGGTCTGGTGGATTGAACCTACTCTTTTTTGGCCTCATGCAATACATATCCGTGCCCAGTAGTGATTATTTAGGACAGCTACTCCCAGCATGTTGTTCCAAGGTTTCTCTGTCAATCAAACAGATAAATGAATTTCTATTAGATTGGTTTTTTCTCTCCAAGTTTCTAATATAACATCTTCTCATACTAAATCTCTCAGTCCAAGTGTATTCTAAGAGATGCTAAAATTCAACTTAAAATAACATTTGTTTATTCAAGTGCCACAACATAACTGTTTGTAAAGATACTTTCAAAATGTTACCTTCTGCATTCTTCCTACGCAGTTACTCATTTTCTGAAAATTTTGACAGCTGGAAAAGGGAGGATTATAGAAATCCCTGATAGTTATATCTCACACTCCTGTATTTTCTATCTGAGTTCTAGATTGATGGTATTTTGCAGGAAATATTTTAAAACTTGCCTCTTGAACCAGAACAAACATAGCTCAGCAGCTACTAAGCTTTGCAGCTCTTCTTATGTTATCCATCGTCTTCAATCTCTCATCCTTTATTTAACATGCTCCTTCATAATTAGAGTTATATCTAATTTGTCCTATTTTGGTTATAATCAGATGCAATATTATCTTTTAAGAACCTGGGTGAAGCTTGAAATCTCAAATGTAATTCTATGTTATTCTATGCATAAGGCATTAGTAGTTAATTAGTTAATTGAGATGCTGAGACTCATAGACCAACTGTAAGAAGAATGAGGCATTGACCTCTTGTAAAATGATTCCTTATAATAGTTTCAAATATTGACAGTTGATTTTTTTGGTTTTTTGTTTGTTTGTTGTACAATTAAACCAGAGAGGGCTTGGAACTTGCTGGCTCTTTCAGAACTGAGCTGGCCCTGAAGCTGTTGCAGTGCTTAAGGCTGACAGATGCGCCACATTTTTATGGACTTCCTTCACTGGAGAGAACATTACGAGGAATGGTTCATGTGACTGCACTTCCAGACTGGAGCACCTACTCTGCTGCAGCTGAGCCTGTCACCATCTGTAAGAAATATATAACAGGTCTTCTTGAGGTAAGTAACTTTTAACTTAGTTTTTGGTTTGAATGCACGGAAAGAACCATGTAACTAAAGGCACTAAAGATTTTAGGATGTACTTTTAGTGAATATTATCGCTAGGAATAACTGTGGGAAAGATGGTTTTTTTCTACTAAGTAAATAGCAAAAATAAGGAGACTGGGTTAAGTGATGTGTCTCTGTACTTATGGTGATAGGTTGTATTTGTGTGCCTTCATCCCCTATTTAAGAGGTAACATAAAATGAATGTAATTTAAGCAAGGTGAAAACCAGGTATAGATATGTGGTTTGTTGCTTTTATTATAACTGAAACTCTAAGAGGAAAAAGGCAAGATCTGTTCTCACAGGCAAAATCCGTGTGTGAAAGGGGGTCTGGGTA
>VYZX01010796.1:2312-17828 GCA_013401335.1 Brachypteracias leptosomus
TAAAATCTTACAATGTAGTTGGTCTGCTTGTCTAGGAACCTCTAAAGATCTCTGAGGTCTAGTTCAGAGCACTCAGTTGTAAGCTCAAGCTGATGCCACTTTAAAGCCTGGCATGTATTTAAGTGCTGTCTTGAGTTAGAATGAGCTTAATTATATGTATGTGCTTAAGAGCCTTCTTAGGCCAAGGCCTGAATCTTAACTAGATTTTTACTCTGTCATAAATGAAAAACCAGTATGACACTTGGCTTCTTAAATTAGAGAAAGAAAATTAGTCAAATGAGTTTCCTTGACCAATCCATTACAATTGTTCTTAAGGTCTACATTCAATCAGGTAACATATCTGAGCTGTAAAACTGATGAGAAGCTGTGAAAGAGATGTGCTAAATCAGTGTAACAGTATCTAACTTCTCTGTATCCACCCAACAAAGTTAAATATTGGAAGACCATAAGAAGCACAGATAACCAGGCCACTGTCCACTAGATNGTGTTTATTACATTATCTAACAATTTCAGGTCAAAGGGACATAACTCCACTGAACCTAACAAATGTACATGTCTTTGCAGGAAATGTGATTTTAGGATAAGGAACAGCCCATTATTTGGTACTAAATCTTAAGTTTTTCTGAATAACTTGAGAATAGATCCTAACATGATGGGGTTTTTTTATCCATTTCCTCCTTAAACACAAACTCTTCCAGCTGAGTATCATACTAAATGCAAGAGAGCAGAAATTAACAGTTCTTTTAAGTTCAACAAAATGTTTAGGAATTGAGAAATGATTCATTTCTCTGCCTCTCATCAAAGTTCCTGTAGTGTTAGTGATTCATGCAGCATGGCACTATGTAGAAGGATGTAATAAAAAAGAATAAAAACATGAGCCCTGTGTCTGATCCAAACCTGCCAAGTCAGCTGGGAAGAAGAAAAGGTTGCAGTGACTTCAAATGTCTTGAATTTGATTCCATCACAGTAGTCAAAGACACAGATATCCACAAGAGGAGGTAAAGCACAACATTATCAACCAAAAAAATCAAAGTTCCACCTCTGTCTTTGCTATTGACTCAGATAAACCAAGCTGGCACAGAATTTTTCATGATATGCAATGAGATGATGTCACCACTTAGAGGAAGGCCAAGACAACTGCTTTCCAAAAAAAAAGTCTCAGGGACAAACAGCCAGGTACATAAAATGACAAAGGCTTCACTGTAGGAGTGATGAATGAAGCTGAGAGACCTATGGCCAAGAGGAGTACAAACTTAGCTTCCTTGCCTAAATATTTTGCCAGAATAACCTTCAGTAGCCTAGAGCCCTGGTTCTGTCCATGCTGCCACTGCCAGCAATGAACCACTCAGCTTTACATTTAAATCCTGCTAACATCTTTGAATTTGACCCCTCTCCCACAGCTCTCCTAAAAGAACCCATCAGGTAGCAGTTCTTATGTTCTGAATATGAACACCCTGACAGATACACAGCACATCTGGGCTCCTCATAAAAAACAGTGACCACGGACATTTTCATTCGTAAAACCATCAGCAGCTAAAAAGGGGGAGTCTGGTGTTTGTCTGTTATCGATCTGTAGGAACAGCCATGACTTTGTCCCCATAGGTGGGACAACTTTACTGTAGACCTTCAGGCTGAGGAGGATCAAACAGATGTCATGCTGCTCCCAGGAGAATGCCCACCCAGTAGTCTATAGGGCCAGCAGAAAGAGGGAAGGGAAACACTCTCCACTCCCCTGAGGATGTCTACTCCTGGGGAAGGAAGGGGCAGAAGGCACAGAGCTAACACTGGCATGGGAGAGAGCAGTCCCTGCTGTCCAGCAGTAGGGTGTTCATATAACAGAGGGAGACCTTGATTTCACTTTCTCCTTGGTGGACAGACAGCACACAAAGAAGGAGCTTTCTTTACTTAAGCTCAAAAATTATTATAATTGTTACTGTTATAAAAGGGAGTTGTGTTTATGAGCCAACACTTGCTGATGAGAGCCTATCTTCAGTGTTGGCAAGATTTGCACTCTCAGTATAACTAACTCAAATAAAATGCATACAAAATGACCAGATGATAAAATACATTGCCTACTACTAACTTGTATTAAGCTGCAGCATTAAGAAAAGCACTTCAAATGAAAAGCTGATTTTTTGATAAATTTGCCATGTGCTACAACTCCCAATTTCTGTATTTAAGAGAGCTCTCCTTAGCTAAGAAAATGATATAGCTCACCCAATGCTGCCATCTTCAGATCATCAGTCAGCAACACATGATTCCCCCCACCCTCCCACTGATGGGCAGACACAGAGACAGCTCAGTGCATTACAAGACTCCACAGGCTTTGGCAAGCTGTGCTCTCAAGTCTACTAACATCAAGGCATACTGATAAGAAGGTTAAATATTAACTATATAAAGACACTTTTTATAGACCAGATGCATAAATACCCACTATGTGCCTCTCTGTATATGGTAAGTGACACTGACTGTGGTACTCTATATTATATATACAGGATAACTGCACAGGAGTGGGAACGACTGAACAAAGAAATGGCTCTTGAGATGAATAAATTTTTTAAAGCTTCACCGAAAGGCAAATAGCTGATTATTAAACTGCTGTTACATGTAGGCTGGGGAATGCAAGCATAAACAGGAGCATGCAGGCTTTGATTTCAAATCTTGGACCTGCCTCTGGAATACTCCCCAGTCTGTGGCCCAGACATATGTCCCCCCTACAACTACAGTAAGATCTTGTTGCCTCCCTTTACTCCCAGTTCCACCTCATCTTTAGGGTGAAGTGTGGCTTTGCTACAACCTATAGGTAGGCTTTTGAAGTAGGAAAGGTGTCTTTCCATGTTGCATAAATTCTGTAGTTCTTGAAGAGCTTTCCACTAAAATGCTGCTCCATTAGACATGTCAGCAAAATAAGATGAAGAATCAAAGCACCAAATGAAGGATTAAAAAGAATTTTCAAGCCAAGAGACATCAACATAATGATCAAGACTGTGCCAGGAACACAAGACAGTGTACGATACGTGGTTTTTTTATTTCTCTTATTTAACAAAATATGAAAGACACTTTACAGTAATGCTCATGAAACACTGTCTACATAGGTTCAAAAATTATTAAATAGATCCATGGAAGAAAATCCTATTGAGGGCTACTAAAAACAAATATAGCGGATCTCATTCTTTAAAGTCCCTGAATTAAAAGTCATTGGCAAGTAAAGGAGTAGACCAGGAAAACAGCACCACTGTATGGCTTTAGATCTACATTGTCCTCCAGATGCCTGCAATTTGCCAGTGTCAGAGACAAGATACTGGGATAACTGGTCTGGCCCAGCATATGTGTGATAGTAAGAATCAGATCAATTGTCCTGCTGTTGACAGGAAAGATACAGAACAGCCTGGTCTCCAGAGTAAACACAACCTCTATTCTTCATGTTCAGGTCTGTCCTGCATGATAAACTGGACTACTAAAAACAAAAAGAAAAAATCAGTGACAGCTATGACAGCTAATAATATATATATATATATTACTGGTATTCAAGGGTGTTTAGAAATTTTCAAAGGCAGGAAAAAAGGTCTGATAAGCTTAGCTCTCCTCATCTGGCTGGCTTCCAAGGTTTTGAAAATCACTCCTCACGTCTCACCATTTTGCATCTGGGAATCTCCCCCCCTGGGACCTGTGCAAAGAGCTTGTGCAGGTTGCTGAGTGCTAATGTCACAGAATCAGTACTTCAAAATCTGACTTGTCCATAAAAAGGCCTTTCAAGCCATTCCACTTTGCTTAGTTTTCTTATGGTATAGCTTAGAGACCAGCATTTGTGTTCACTTGGCAATTTTCAGTATGATGTATAACATGAGATTTTATCTATTCTCTAAAAGTACCTTGTAAAGATGTTGTCAGGGTGAGTCCTGAGAACACCAACCATGTCAAGAGATGATTCACTTGCACTCCCTGTCACAAGGGGGAAGAAGGAGAGACTGAGTAACTGCATGACTGCAACCTGAGCACATGGACAGGAATATTCACCACTATGGGAATGGCTAATGAGCTGGGGCTACAGCCCCAAGCTGACACACAGTAGCACCATCTCTTCATATATACATAAAGCTAATTGCCACAAAGACAATACACCTACTAATGTGTGTAAATACTTGTAAGATCAGCACCAAATAAATATCCTGAAGAAAATTTCTTTACATTCTTTCTACTGGATTTAAGATTTCGAAGTGTATATGAATGGACCACTCAATTCAGATGCATGTGATACATTCACAATATGCAAAGATTAATTCCTTTTTCTTTAGAAGACTTTTGATTTTAGCTCTACAATTATTCACCTAGAGATTAAATCTTTCACATAGTTGTAATTATCTCATAAGAAGACAGTTATATACAACTGAAAGACCTTTTAAAATCCCATTGTTGGAAATTAATCCTAAGAATTAATGAAGTAAAGGTACCCTTCTTCCTTCTGTAGAAGTTGCTCAAATTGCACACAAATATTGATTCAGAGATAACTGTGACTCCTGTTTGTGCTTGCTTGCTTCACTCAGAGCTAGTGCAAATAAATATGTGAATAGCTACTTATTTTTCAATCTCAAAGACATCAATAGCCACAAAAAAACCCCCAAACAAACAGGTGGCACTTCACATTTGACTGAATTATTCAAAATTCACAGTCTGTTGAGTAGTATCAGGAATGCTCCACTACAAGAAACAGATAGATGTAACACAGGTAACCCAGGCAACTAGCCAATACAGCCCAATGTTGGAGTTCAGACATTAAGTAATATGGGGTATTTGACAGCTATTCATGTGGGAACATTATTGAGTAGAAATGCAGGGGGATTTCTGAACAACAAATAAATCTCACGAGGAGCTTGCGAATAGATCAAAAGCAGAAAAGAAGTAAAATTCAATGGCTAAGTCTTTTATTATAGATGATTCGCCTGCCTCCAACAAAGGCAGTGACCCTATTCACAGCCAACAGCATTTCTAAATGAGAAAACAAAGTTTAATTTTTCAGTTAACTTCTTGAAGTATTTTGTTTAGTCTGCCACTTTGAAATGTATTTAGGCCCACTGAAATGAGGTTTCCTTTGGGGATTTCAAAGTGTATAGACTTAACGATATTCTCCAATATTCTCATCTGACTGCTTTGTATTCAGACCTTTCGGTAAGGGTGAATGCTTGGAACAATCTCTTTATAAACAGAAGTTTGAGTAGATGTGGTACCACTCATTAGAACACTCGGGGATAGACACACACCAACCTTTGCATTTCTGTTGACAGCTCTAGCACACAGTATCACTACACACAAATTCCTCTAATTGAGAGACTTGATGTACTCAGAGAAAACACGCACTATAGTGAGCACAGGGGATACTTTGAAAAGATACGTTGCTTTTTCAGGAGTTTCTGTGGAAAAACTGCAGTAACCAAAATATAATTATCATTGTGAGTTTGTAAGGGAGCTGAAAATGTACCTCAAGCAACATAATGCTACAGTGGCATCAGTAAGGAGGTAGCTCTATACCTCCAGTACTGGGGAGCCCAACCAAAACAAAACAATGTGTATGGCAGTTGCCTACCTTGCAGGTACAATACATCTTCTAGAATGAGATCCAGAGGACACCCCTACTAACATACCTTTGTGTGCCTTGAGAGAATGTTTCTGTTGGTCATTCTCACATGAAGGAGGCCCTCTTGCTACTCTGAAGAGCGAATGGGGGATGAAGCACTTCTGGGATCTTTCTGTTGTTGCTGCCTCAAAAGAAGGTAGTTCCCACAGAGCTAGAGTCACTGGATATCCCACTCCATGTCTGAATTACTTCTAAACAATCTGAATTTAGGCTTGTTCTGCATAACGATGATGTCTGTCCACCACTCTCATTTTATCTTATTTGAAAACCTTGGAGACCTTTGGAACTGCAATCAGGAACCTCAACACTAAAGAGGCTGGTGTTTCCTGGCAAGGCAGCAAAGCAATTCCCCTCCATCAAAACTAGTCGTCACAGAGATTATGAAAAAAATCAATCCCACAAAAGCACATTTGCTCAACATCATCAGAGAAAGAACTCCTAGTTTTATCAACATAATTAACTAATAGTGCTGAAGCTTAATATGCAGCTAAGGAGATGAGACCATTGGAACTATGAACTGCTGCTTAGAACATTTGTTAAATATAAAGGCATTGAACCCCTAATGCTTTACCCTACCTATTTCCCCTTCCCTATCATTTGACTCTTATCATGAACAACTTCTAAAACCTGAGGTTTTAAGGTTTATTAGTTTCATATGGAGTTATTAAGAATAAATGATGTGCAATAATGAGCCATTCCCTTTCCACTTTATTTTACAATGTGTAACATGAATTCACGTTCAGCGCTCCCTATGGTAGCTGAAATTAGTATCTGCTCATTTCTTTTTCAAGCTGTTGCTTCAAATTTCAGCCATCTAGAGACTTCACACAGTTAACATAAGAGGCACAGTCAGATCCAAGAGATAGGTTCCTCTGAAAGTCAAGCTAAAAAGAAAAAAAAACCAAATAAAAACCTCCAAGTAAACGTATGTCAGCTGCTGTCCCACCACACTCTTCAAACTATGCTGCCTCATGTGACACACTTCATCTACCATGATCCTTCACAATTTTCACAATTCACAGGCTGCCAGCAGGGACTGTCTTTAGGCCTCTGCCACTCCTGTTTTCCAGTCTTTGTCCTGCTATTCTTTCAAATGAGGACTTTGCATTAACAAAAGCTATCAAAGCAAGAACAATCATGATTTTATACAGCACATGGGCAAGGGCTGGCACCCTCAAAGTGCTCCCTCAGCACTGTGGCTTATGTTACAGTTTGGAGAGTATGACTCCTCTAGCAAAGAACCAGAGACTTGAACACTGAGCAGAGCAGAAAGTGAGAGTAAGAAGCAGAATTTGGAACAAATACACATGTGAGGGATCATTCAGCTGTTCTTCGCCTGACAGCATTCCTATTTTATGGGGAGTTGTTGACACTAGGACTGTTGCTCCAGTTGTGAACCACATTGCTTAGAAGAATACCAAAAGAACAGACAAGAACAAAGATACTTTTCTTCCCCTGGCATCCAGAGCCAGTGTCCAAGCATAGTATCTCCTTCTGTAAGAAGACCAACTTCCACTCCCTAGCAAGCACACTAAGAAGACTCTGTAGAGAAGGCATAAAGTTGCAACACTCCCTGAAATACCAAGAAAACATCTTCAGGCTGGGGAGGCCAAGTCTGTCTTTTTGAACGTGCTGCAAAGCTCTTAAGGAAACTGCATAAGGGGAAAACTGGCACTGAAGTCTCACTTACTATGATAAGTCTCTCAGACTTATCCTAGGAGAAGCTTTGGATAGACTGGTAGGGTAAGTCCACAGATTAACAAGAAGCAAAGCTGCAGCAACAAATCACAGCACAGGCAGGACTGTCTGTACTGAAGTTTATAAGCAGAGAGTTTACTGAATCACTGGCCTATGCCATTCCACTGTTAGAATTAATTACTGTGGGCTGCAAGGCCTCTTAATAACTACCCTTGGCCAGCCCAGAGACAGACCCACAACGTCCCCCCTGACAGGCATTTCCCTAGGCAAGGCACCAGACACGTGGTGCTTCTCATAATGCCATTCCCTGGAGCAGGCTGTGTGCTCCCTAACTGGCAGGTCAAATGCCACTGACTGTGGCAATTGCACTGCAGGGAGTGATACAGAAGAGCCACTGAGCCTCCTGGGACATTTTAACCAAGGAGGGGTGTGAGGTTCTTGTGTACACCAGCAGCAGCAAAAGTCCTAATGTAACTACTAATATGGGGAAGTCCTATCTTCAGAAAGGGGAGCAGCTTCCTGCGGCTGGAAGGGTCTCAGAACCTTTTCAAGCCCTGAAATTGTTGGGGCAGAAACACATTGAAGAGACAGGGACAACTGGCCAGTGAAGCTTTAAAATTCTTATTTCAAGGAAAAAAATGCTTTGCAGTCTTATTCATTTCAAATTTATTTTTGAGGAACAAAGAAGAGTAGGACTTCATTCCAAAAATAACAGTATCCGCATTCATTTTCTAAACATTTAAAAAAGAAAGTTAACTTATTGCATCTATTTACTGAAAACTGATTTAATAGCTAAGACTTGTTTTCAAACATCACAGTTTCCAGCAGAAACACTGCATTTAAACTCAATGTTCTTTTAATCACATAAATGCAAAGGGATTCCCAAAAGCTTTTGTGGCTCTTAATGCATATGCTTAACCTGCCTTGCAAAAAACACCCAAAAAAAGATAGTAGGCATCAGCACAAAAGTGTAAATTCTATTCATGTCAAGCTGACAGACAGATCAAAGAAGAAAAGTAGCTCAGGGAATTTTAAATATCTATTAATTTTGCTACTAAAAATATATTCAAATTGAAGATGTTTTTCACAGCCCCAAACAAAATCTTTTTCAAGTATAGTTGAGCATCTCCTTGTAGCTCCCTGATTTTCTGCAGCGAGGGTATGTAAAATTAATCTATCATAACCACAGAGTAGTCAACTGAGTCACCATTGAGTTACCTGCCAGAAGTCTAAACACAAAGCAAATCACATGAACATGTATTCAGCAAGATAGAAAAAAAATAATACTGAGCAAGTACCTGTGAGCAGAGAGATCACAGATCTTCACTAGGCCAAAGTCCATGGAATTTACAGTGGCTATGGTCTAGGAGTGACTTACCACACATGAAGATCACCCTGAAATAGTCACTAGTGATCAGGCTCCCACCGATATGCAAGATTTCTGTGCTCATACAGGTCCTAAATTCATTGCAGATGGATAATATGGATCTGTTCATAACCTAATGTGTTTATTCAAAGTTGAAAAATTAATCCTATAAAGGTGCTCACATTCTAGAAATGTAAAATGTCTTATTAAACTATAATTTTAGCCACTTTTATATAGTTAAACTATATAATTGTAGCAATTACAGCCTACTGATTCAAGGGAGGGAAGAAAAACCTTTAGAAAAAGAGTAATATGTTTTATGGGGAAAAAAAGGATAAGCTGGGAGTACCCACTCTTTCCATCATGTCTTGAAAAAGCTCCAAGTTTAAACTGTTTTATCTAGCTCTATTAGTAGGCACCATCTTTATCAATGCCACAATGATGATCTATAGAAAGTTCTCTATAATGTACAGAAAATACAAAGCTTACAGATATTAACAGAAACAAGGTTATCCTGTCCAAACTAATGCTTTGTCTGATGCAAAAGTAAAATCTCAAACCAAGTTTGAACCTAATGAATAGACTGAGGGAGTGAGGGGTTGTTCAAGGTGTGCCTGAAATGGCACCATCATGTAGGTGTTCTGTTGACATTGCACTGTGACAACTTCAGCCACAACTGGAACCAAACCAAACCAACCAAAATTAACAGACACAAACACTTCAACAGTGCTCTCAGATTTAGAGTATTTGCTTTAACTTTCAAAAACAGTCAACAATTTTAAAATCCCTTTAAACAATAACATCATAAGGCCTGCCAGGTCTAAGAGGTAGCTACCAGAATTTGTTATGTGCTGTACCATGTGAGCTTGGTTTACACAAAGAGACACAACTGCAAAATCATGTGTCCTCCAGAGTTGATTCTTTCCCTGCAGAAATCTGTATTCCTAAATAACAGATTTTGGCAATCAAATTATTAACAATAGCTTTACAGCGACAGATCATACTTTCATTTTCATGTGGACAACCCTATTGACTTTCAGGAGACTGTATACATGGAAATGAAGGTAGTGTTTAGCCCACAGACCTAAACTCATTGAAAGCAATTGCAAACCTCCCCTTGGCCTTTTGTAGCATCAGAGTTGGACCTATAAATATGTAATCAAGCTACACTTACAAAATCATTATGGTAGATCACCCAAAAATATCTCAATTAAAAATTTACGGGTCCATATTCCATCCAGCACTTTGATGGAAAGACGACGACAGGCACAAGAACCACTTTCAGAGCTGCAGCATTAAGTAATTAAGCCCTAGGCAGAGTTAGCTCTTCAAGGATACCAGCTGTATTTTGTTTTACTTACATATTTTTTTCTGTGCATACAAAGAAAATAACCATGTACATGTTGGATGAGAGAACTGGACTGCACACATGTGCTATGCTCAGTCCTTGAGCCAGTATTTAAACCAATTCGGACTAGTGCACAGTTGTGAATATTCGGCTAGGACCTTTTCAGCTCTCTAGGAACATGAATTTTAAGACTCTTTCCAGTATTTGGGCTACGCATAGTAGCTACATGTATGAATGTCCCTTCTGTAAGCATTTACTGAAATATTGCAGAAATAAAAAGTTAAGTGTATGGTTTGAGGACTTTCTTCATTACACACAACTGGCTTGGTTTCTGCTTGAAAGCAGAATCTCCTGGCTTTCTTCTCCTGATGGGTCCACCGATGCCTGAAAGGTGGGCCAGCTGTGCAGGGTCACAGCCACAGCTGCACTGTGCAATGCAGCAAAGTGCACAGATCCCTGAGCAAGTGGAACCTGTAGCTGGCACATCCCAACAGCTCTGCAGGTCCCAGCCAGATGACCAAGCTGCCGCATTCAGGGAGCTGCTCCCAAGAGAACTCCACCTGCAGTCACCAAAAACTTATTTTGCACAGCATTACAGCATTCCTTAGTGTCAAAATTCATAGACTCCTTTCACCTATTCCTCAACCTATCTCAACTGGATCCAAGACAAAAATTGTAAATACTTGCCACTTGAGTGCACTCCTAAATTCCACAAATTCTTCATGAGCTCGTGTTTTGAGGCTCATGTTCATTACTGTTGTATCAGAGCACGCATCCAGAGTGTGAGCTATTGAACTAACAGGAAAGATTACTATTGCAGAATCTGCAACTTCTTAATGAAAATGAAGTTGCTTCTGAAAATAAACAAGTGTAATTAGCAAGCCAGTGCTGTGTGAAATTTGCACCATTCTCATGTTAACCTATATGTCAAAATGTATTACTTGTGTGCATGTAAATTTGCATTTGCAGTTCAGTAACCTTGCAGATTATGATCTCACTGCTTTTGGAAATATAATGCTACAAGAAATAAAAACAAACCCAGTGTCTGGCTGTAATTTGTTATTTTTATTAGAGGCTTTTTTTTTAGCATTTCTAACTGCTTAGGGCTTGATCTTCATAAACCACATCCTGTCTAAAAGGAGCTATATTATTTCTACAGAGAAATTTCTAATTTCTTCCCTGCTCCCAATTAAGTCAAGTTAGTTCTCTCTTGCATCTAACTTCCTCATTACAGGGTTAGGCCCAAGCATACACTTATCTACTATTCTAGTTACTTGTGAGTGCAAGTCTGCCAGGGCAACCTGAGAGCCTCTCAAGAAGCAGGTCACTGACCTGACCAACTGGGCACCCTCATAGCAACAGCCTCATAGCAACAGGTGAACCCTTCTTCACGTTCTTAATCTTCAGTGACACAGTACAAAGCACAAAACATTTCATTTCCGAATGTAATGTGTTCTATGTTGACCTACTTAGCCCAGGAACCAGTTAAAGCAGGAGGTATGCATTTTAAAATGTTTTGTAAACCAGTATTTTATACTACCCTCTACAAATAAAAAAAATAAATAAATACCCCCACACACAATTCCAATACCAGTAGAGTCCGGCTCCCCACCTTCAGTGCTGTGACTGACACACGATTTCTCCACCATCTAAATTACTTCTCTCATCCCCTTACAGAATTTGCAGCAGCAGAATCACTCCTTTGTACCTTCTGCTGGATCAGAAACTGCAGGGACTCATAACCCTTGAATAGTGATGCTAGTTGATAAAGATGGATCCAGTGAATCCTACTTCCCTCCTGCATGCAGCCCATTTCTCCCGTTCCTAAGCAGCAATCCATGTCAGCTCCACAACAACAGGTCCACTCTTACTGATATACAAACGGTTCCCACTTCTATAGGGAGCACATCCAAAACTGTTATGATGGCATAGAGAAAGTGCATAGGGATTGCTCTCTCTTCAAATCCAAAAAAGTAGTGACCAATCAAGTTAAAAGCAACAGAAGGAGATAGTTTACCGGACAGTGAGTGGTTGAGTCTGAAGAGCTCTTTGCCAAAGTTTACTGCAGGTACTAAAAATTTACATGTCTTCAAAGATAATCAGCTGTCTCTGGACAGAAATCCATTCAGGATAATTAAATACACAGAAATCTCATTTGGCTCAAGAATTCCCCGAGTTTCTGAGTGGTCAGAAAGTTAAAAAACATTTGAAAAGAATCAGATCTGCTCATCCTGTTCTTATATCCCTCCTAAGCAGCTATTTATGACTGCACTTGGCCACAAGGCACCAGCCATGTGGCCTGACCAACACAGCAATTCTTACAGATCCAAACCTGGGAACAGACTCTCTCCAAACCCAGAAGAAAGGCCTCAACAAACTGTCACAATTACTGTAGAAAACACTGAGCTTCCATTCCAGCAACAAAACTCTCCAAATTCTCCCTGTAGCAACTTCTCTGGAGTGTTTGCTTATTTTTGAGTAGTACAGAGCTATTTCGTTTTGAGCTACAAAGCTAGTTAGGTATCACTGCTGAGATTGTTCTTGTGCCACGAATCTCTGATGTGATGACCGTGTAAATGCACTGCAGGGGAACACTGCAGTATTCTAAATATTAAATATTGATCCCTGGAATCTACAAGGTTTTTTACCCTTTAGTCCTGTTCTGTGATACATATACTATCTTTTCTGCTCATCTATTTAATTACACATACTGTAGGAAGGACTTAACATCAGTGCTTCAGCTACTTTATCAAGAAGTATTGCTGAAAACATGCCTTAAAAATGGAGACCATTACCCATTATCAATTCCTTTAGAACACTACACAGAGTAAACCCACAAACTAGGGCATGCTTTTAGAGCAGCAGTCAGCGTGCCCAGTAGCACCTCATCAATCCGTCAGTAAGTTATCCCGTTCTCCTGATTCAAACAGCCCTGCATGACTTTGTAACGATTAAGAAATCCACAAGGTTTCATCAGCTTTCTCTCCTGCTTCTTTTATCAGTTTCAGGTTTTGCACTTAGGCAATTTCCAAATACATCTGCATACGGGTGTTTTTGCCTGATTAAAGTCAGGAACAGAAACATAGCCCAGGCCATCTACGGATGAACGCTACGGATCACAGTATTTCCAGCCTCATGCTGTGTGGCAGGACAATGTCTGGCTATAGTGATCAATCATACCTGATTTCAGCTTTATAGTCCTAGCTTTCACTCTGGGAATTGGTTCATCTTCGCTAAGTGACATGCATCCCAAATCAGAGTCATTTCATATGTCTCCTGTAAGTCTGACAAAATTTACGGAAGCTGCTTTTAAATCATATTCACTCCCAGCTCTTCATGCTGCAGCTCCTTTATTCATTAACTACAAGTTACTAGAAGTGACTCCTTTGAAAGAAACGCCATTATGTCACCACTGGACTTAGGTTACTCACTATTCTCACTCTTGGCATTCGTCACACAATCATGGCATGTAATTGGGATACAGGAAAAAGACCGAGCAGAGATTTGAACGTTAAGCTTCAATATGCTCTGTGAGTGCCACAGCTCTTGGGCTGTAATACCATGTTTCAGTTGGCCAATAGATAATTATTTTTATATGGCAGAACAGCTTCAGCTGGGTAGCTGATCACAGACTTGCAACAGCGGTTAGTTCACAGTCTATCATTTTGCAACTCTAAATGAGAAACATGCAAGCTGTCTTGATTTTTCAGATGCACAGTGGGAATGTTTGAAATTTCAAATATTGACATAGGTTTCTTCTCAGCTCCATTTGTTCATTCACAGAGGAAGACAGTAATCCAGTTCACAAGCTGTACTTATGGTGTAGCACTATCAAATAGCCCCTCTGGGAAATCTGGTCTGTTGTTTGTGAAGATGAGAGACCGCAATGGTCTGCTCTGTCTAGTGAGACCACAAACACTGTATCTACCCTAAGTTACCAACTACAACACAGTCTTTAGCTGCAATGCTCCCATTTCTTCCAATTCTGGTTATCTATCTCCTCAGGAAACATAATGTATAATTGTCCTGAATTATGCACCAGTTGTTCAGCTTGGGAGAACTAGAACAAAGTTAACAAGATCAGGTAACATAGATCCTGAGGGAAGACAGGCAAGTAAACTCACAGGAATTACCACTGATTACTCCCAGAGAGGTGGTTCTGAATGTTGTTTTTATGCCAGCATATATCTTTAAATTATTTTGTTTGTGATACATACACAGATAAATTAAAGTCAGCTTTAGAAAGAAACCATTGGCATCAGTCACCATCTGGGCAAGGTAAAACATTTAGATTCTTAACAAGCCTGAAATGCATTTATAAGACCTCATCACACACAATTCCTTCAAATTCAGAAGCAATTTGCTATTGTGGTTTTCTGCATAAATGATAGCAAAACCAAAAGAATTGTCTTGATTTCTACTATCCCATGCTGTTAAAATGCCAGAACAAATATTATCAAGAAAGATGAAAAGGTGACAATTTTACAGTTCTCTAGAACTGAAGGCTTAAACATAACTTCCAACAAGAAACAATCGGGAAAAACTTACTTCAACTAATTAGGCCCTAATGACCAAGTTCCTGGATGGAAAGATTTTGTGATAAACTGCATACAAAGACACTCTGCTAACCTCTTTTCTAAACCACCACTAGTTAACGTGTCCCACTGAATTTTATGTACACAAACACATCCCATACACGCTGCATAATGAAGGGGCAACCTGAGCTGTGCTGAAACAACTCAGCAGGAGCTGGGAGTCATTTCTCCCATTAGTAAGAGAGACAGGATCCTGCTTATCAACTTGCAGCTTTACAGACAGCTGCTCTCTGGCTCCCAAGCCCACAAATTACAAGGTACCACTGAAATGTAAACCGAGGTATATTTTTTGTACAATTTTCCTGACAAAACCTTATGTTACATGCTATTAAATGTGCCACAAATTATATATTATATAAATTAGTTGAAACACTCCACATCAAGTCCTCCCTACAACTTATGGTTGGAGAGGTAAGTAGAAAAGACAGTCTTTGTTTATTTTTGTGCATGTGAAAGTAGAAAAACCAGGCATGCTTGAAAAATAACTTNGTTACTAGCTGCAATTTAACAAACTTCTAGTCTAGCCAGGACCAGATTCCAGCTTGCTCTACATTCACTGTGTCAGCTCTGCAGGGACAAAAACACTGGCACGTTTCCTTTGTAGCTCAGGACTGATGGGGCACAAAAAACAGGTCTACCAAGGTGGATATGTGGTGGCTTTTGAGAGCAGAATGGAGGGAGAGATATTATGAAATCAACTGTAATAATTCTTCCCTTTCTGGTCTGAATTCCTAAGAGGTGTTTTCCTCTCTTCCTAAAGCCATTGTCTTCCCTGTAATGGCTCAGCTGTTAATGTCACTACCTTTTGAAACAGGTCATGCTAATGGCAAGCTTGCTTTGGGCATATTGCTTCCAGCTCATTAACATGCATGTTCTC
>VYZX01010796.1:24515-55521 GCA_013401335.1 Brachypteracias leptosomus
CCTTCTTTAATTAATTCAGTTCCAGTCACAACAATTTCTTTGGTCATCTCCTCCATGATTTAGCTCGCTCATAATACAAAGGATAGCAGGGAAATAGAGTCTGCAGTCTGACAGATACATCCAGAGAATTCCCAGTACCAAACAATTCACTGGGGTAACCTGATGCCTCCAACCATCACTTTCCAACACAAAAATGGGCTACAAAGCCCATTCTCTGGAAGTCCAGAGCTCTAACTCCAATTCTCACCTTTACTGGAGAAATCAACACTGATTACTGAGCACTTCATCTACGCTGTACTGCATCAGCCCAGATATATCTAACTTCCTCTCAGTAGTTCAGATAACAAGAGCAAAGAAGATATAGTGGGACTGGCTTCAAGCTCCTGGCTTCAGAGAAGCATGCTTGTCTCGAGGCAGGCTTCTACAGAAGTATCACTGCTACTGGTACCTAAGCAAGCACCTACATCTCTATTTTCCTGTGCTGAAGACACAACTCCCAGAAACAAGTAAGCAAAGACACTTTATTGCAAGTTCTGCACTGGGACACAGGCTCTTTGTGTCACTTCCATCCTTGCAGACAAAATCAAAACAGACAAAGCCTAGCCCTATTAACTTGTCTCTCCTGCCAATGAGAGGAGGAGGCAGAAGATATTTCTCTCATGCCTTTAGCTTGTAGATTCTTCCATTAAAACTATGCAAAATAGTATTTTGAATGTGCAGTTAGAAAGAGGGGAACTCGAAATAAAAAGCATATGAGCAAAACCAACAAGAACAAAAGAAATATCCTTCAGGCAGAACCATGAACCAGCATTTGAGATTGTCACTGGAGTCTCTGAGATTTCCCTGCCAGTCTGGCCCTTTATAGATAGTCTAAACAATATAATTCTTTGCTTAACTACCACGGCTTGATTCTTTTGTTTTGTTTTATTCAGAAAATAATTAAGTTCCTTTAATTTATTCACACACATTGCTCAGAGAAAATAAGATTTTTGTAATGCACTTTTCACAGCAAAAGATTTTTCTTGGAGTAAATTAGTTAGCAGAACAGAGGAAATCTATATAGCTCGGTGAATGCAGTAGCAACATAATGAAACTCAGGAAGAAATGTTTTAAAATGCATACAGTAGTGATACAGATCAAACCAAATGAACTCTCTAATTTGTATCTAGCTCTATAGCCTGGGTGTTAAATCTGATGGAAAGCCCACTGAAGTCAAAGGGAGTCTTTTTACCAAGTTTATATCATTGAAATGCAACATTCACCAAGCCAGGGACCTGCAGCAAGCCTCATTATGGCCCCATATATCAACCAGCTGATTTCAGGGCACTGCAGCTACTGCAAAAGATGAAGAGCTGTCCCCACTCAAGTCAATTTAGTTTTGCCATTGATTTAAAAACAAGCCAGGATTCCACTCTGTATTTCTGATAACACTTACTATATGCTCTATCTTGTTAAAAAAATGGAACACATTTTAAAAGGTATTTGTGAAATGTTCCTATGGAGTTCCCGATAGTCAATACATGTTATTTAATACGTGAATGAGTAGGTCTGCAAGAAGAGAGTAACATTATTAGAAAATGACAACTTAATTCCACTGTTAGTCATGCTTAGAGGTGTTAAGACTGTACCTTGGATTTTTAAGTTCAGCCCAAATAAGGAATAAAAATCATCATTCTAATTGAATAATTACTACTACACAATGACTTTTCAGGCATCATGACCAGAAAAGTTACAAAAAAAGTAGTTGCCATTACTGCTAAGGATCAGCTGTGATACACTGCATAATTCTGAATGTAAACAGCATGCTGAAAATTACAGGGGTCTCAAATAAACAAATCAATTACCCAGAGGATATCAGCAAAAGCATAGATGCACTTGTTTCCTGGAAGATATTCCTTCCTTTGTTCCTGTGGAGTTATACCTAAATCCCCTATCAATAGATGAAAATGTTCTTCTGGTTTGTATTAAGTTAATAAATGTCATAATTCTTTTCCTGAACATTGGCAGATGCTGCAATCTGAGACACTGGCTTCCCACAGGAGATAAAATAGTTAGTGCAAAACCTGGTACTTCCTAAGTATAATTGCTTTTTTTGAAGTATCTACAGATATTTTCAGATAGACCAGAAGAGATCCAGCATCATATATCCGAGCCCTTCTTTCGCTGTAGCAATTTGCCTACAAATTCCAAAGATTAAAATCTTAATTACAGAGGTTTCAGAAGTGAGTGAATTCTTTAAGGGATTACCACCTCCTTCCCAAAAGGAACACACACACAAAACCAACCTCACAGCATTTCAGCAAATACTCTGCCCAGTTCATATCAAGGAAAAAATGAGATATGTATGTAACAGCACCACCTGGTGACTCCTGCCAGAATAATGTCAGAGCATTTTCAGATGCAGCTTAATATGTAGTTCCATTAATCCTTTTATATCCAAAAATATTACTCCGTGGTTTTGGTAGTCTATTCATGAAATCAAAGTTAGGCAAGGGTTCAAATGTTTATAGGACTGGAGCTGAATATATATGTATGAACGCTTTGTGTGAATTTTGGCAAAAAAAAAATATGCTCAGATAGTCCAAGCTGACTAAACAGCAGCTACAATTCCATGCTAACCGCCTGATGACTGATTCACTGCGAAAATGTGGTTACAAGATCAGCAGATGCCTTTGGTAAAACTACATCCATATTATCTAACTGACATGTATTGTTCTGTTATTACTGCACAGAGTACACCATATATAATACAAGACAAGAACTACAATCGCTTCGATCTTTTTTTTCCTCACTTTTTATCAAGAGACCAAATGCCAAAATATTTCATCCAAACTCGCGGTATTCTGTTTTGGAAAAGCTGCAGTGCTGTCCCATGGAAGTCATAATTAAAGTGTCTCTTATTTCTATCACATTCCCTGTAACAGGCTTCACATCTAATATCCTTTCTGGGTGAGAGAAGAGTACTTCATGACTTGCTTGTGTTGTGTTATAGGAGAGAAACAAAGTCCAGCTGTGGGGTTTGGCCCCAGAAAGGTAAATGGGGACACAAGAAGACTAAATTATAATTCTGAAAGATTTTTTTTTTTCAGGGCCTTTTTTGCAACTTCTTTCCTTAGTTGTCCAACAGAAAATAAAATTTTAGGCACTTTTTCAGAACATTTAGTTGAAAATTGAATTTTCCACTGAAATAGAATCCAGATAGAATTTTTTGACATATCACATAAATAACCCATTTATTTAAGACCCTTCTAAAAAGTCCAAAAGAAGCCTCTGAATTAAATTCTGGCTCACCAATGTAAAGGGTTTTGTCATCAACAATGTAAGTAGATTTTTACATTTGTAGGAAAGTTCCTCTTTTGAATCTCAGCAAAACCAACTGGGGTTTTTAAGAATCCAGCCAACATATATTTGCAGCACTAAAGCAGATGTAGCAACTTACGGTTCTGGTGTGTAGAGAGGATCTGAGCCATGTCGTATGTACTGAGTACAGTGAAAAACTCTATATGCTAAGCCAGCTAAAAAATCTCGGGGAGACAGGTATCCAGCAACTGGTCTCACTGTGAAGCCAGACCTTTCTGAATTGAAGGAGATAAGAAAAAATTATATTTTATATATATATATCAATCACTATTTCAGCTTCTGAGGACAGGTAATGATCTGCTGTTAATTATTCTACCACAAACATGACACGGAGAATTTTGACTGAAGATTACCACACATCATTTTCACCTATTATGTACAAGAACTATTTTGCATTGCTAGTGTTTAATGAAAACAGCTTGAGGTATTTCAAAGTTGAATACCTTTGTCTAGAAAAAATTACGAGGATCATTAAGTGATGTTCTCAAATCACAGAGTATCTGATTTTTATATCTGATACCAAACAGGGGAGAAGTTTCCAAAACAGATGATGACTTCTGTAAAATACATTAAAAACTAATAAAACAGAATGGGATTAAATAAAAGTTGTCCTTATTTTTACAGATAAAATACTGTTTGTGGCAGTGAAATGCTGACTTTTACAGGTGCTTATTTAAATATTTAATGAAGTATTCCCTTGTCAGATTAGTCCCAGTGGGGAATAATTTCAGACTCAGTGACTTTGAAAAGCACATTTCTCTCCTAAATTCATTCTTTAATCTTTCCAAGTGTTTACAGGAGAATGTTCCAACTTTTTGTGCAACAAGCACTACTATTGCTCTATATAGTCTGAAAACAAATTTCTGAAAGAAGTGTGAGGTTTTGAGTTTCTAGTTAGGGGTAAAGAACCTGTACACTTTGGCATCATTCCTTAGAGACCATAATACAATATACGAGAGACCCAGAAGGACACAACCAAATTCAAGGAGTGATGAGTCAGTTATTAGTAAACGCAGGTGTTCTCAAACTAGAATTGTGGATGAAGTGGGGACTGAGGAAAGTAAGCCTTTCATTATAAATTTTGTATTTCTCTTAGCTAAAGGTTTTCCATACACATCTGGGGACAAAATGATCTGCTACTTTTTCTCATAACACTTAACAGCATATCATATTTTTTTCCAAATATCTGTCTTTATAGTATTTTAGTTCCTGAGCTCCTGAACAAGAGGATTAAGGAACAAGTATATGTACGTGAAGGGACCTTTGAGGAGATATAAAAATCTCAAATGAACTTTTTGGTGGCTTTTCCCCTGGAGTTAAAAAAGCAGGTTCACATCTGCCACTTCTTTCATATGGGATACATTTTCAGTACAGTTGAAAAATAAGGGTATTTTCAAACTTAAATATGTAATATACTGATACCTTAAAAAATAACATGGTCATCTACTGAAAAAATCATTAACTGATTTTTTTCACCATACAAATATAACAGCTTCATGAGATCTTGATTACTCAGGAAAGCCTCATTCATATTCATCAAGCTGTAAAACAATGTTCCCAACCCACTCTCCTCTTACTGATCTCCTGCTCACAGTTATCTTGGCAATTTATTCCTGCTTTTACCTGCCTGGATATCTGGGGGATGCCCACTGTGGTTATCAGAACTCCTACCCCGTGGCAGCGAGAAGAGCAGAGCTAACTGCTCTTTCTTTTCATTGTACTGAAGGACTTTTATCCCTGTGCAAAACAACATCATGTGATACATGTTCAGCTTTTAATTCCTCTCAACTTCATAGTTGCAAACACATACATAAAACTGTCTTGAGTCATCAAACTCTCTGTCATGGAGAATGTCAAAAACAGAATGATACTTCAGGCTAAACCAAAGTCTACTGACAATGCTGAGAGTCTTTTCATTCAATGTGCTTTGTATTTCATACTAACAAAAAAGAGTGTTTACATGAAACCATATCTATTGACAAATATGAATCTTACCTTTAAGAAAAATAGAAACATCTTCCAACTGAGGCACATTATCCTCTCTGTATCCGCAGTACTTGGTCAGCAGAGGAAAGTTTTTTAAGTATTCACGACAAGCATGGGTGGGATAGAGTTTACTGAGTTCCCTAAATACCACCCCCCATGTTTTAATTTCTTCAGCTGTGTACTCCACTCTGGGAATGGGTTGACCACTGTGAAAAATAAAGTAATACAAAATACCTTTGAATACAACCAGATTCTAGACAGACTATGGATGGCAACATTTCTGTGAAAAGTATTATTTAAATACATAAAGGCAGGCAGAGGCTATTAAAACTATTAAAAACTTTTTTAACAGATTTTTTTCTTCTAATTACTTCTTGATGTTATGTTGTAGATATTACATTCATTTAAGAACTCTACTACTTATTAAGAAATGCGATTATTTCTTAATCTTTGTACACATCATAGTAGAAAGATGGATTTCTTATATATCATGTTCCTATTCCAGAGTAATACTTATTTGCTTATTACAAGTGATTAGCTGAAGATCCTGATTCTGCCTAACTTGTAGATTCAGTAAGACCATCAGCAGACTGCATGCTCTATGCAATCTTCAAAACACATAATATTGAGACAGCATCATTACCTAGCATTTTACAAAATGAAGATTAGGCAATTACATAGATGTATAGAAACATGTGGGTCCAATTAAAATATATATATTTATTGTTTAGACTGTTGCTCACATGTGCAGATTTGTCTGGAATCCCAAATTCATGCAGGACTACATCATGAGGAAAGTAACCTCAGAGACAACAGCCTAACTTACGTGATACTAAGCCTCTAAATACATGTCCTTCCCCCCCCCCCCCACTTTGACAGCATTCCTCTGCCTCCTCCCTCTTATACAGAAATTAGCCTTCCAGGGTATCTGCTAATCTCTCTCTGACACCCAAGATTCGCCTTGAGTGATTACAGCTAATTCAAAACTGACTGACAGCATGAAGAGTGTGAAGGGCTCCTTCTTGTTTGCACTGCCTTGTATTTGGCTGAAAGGAATCCCCCAGGCCATGGTCACAGGCCATCATCCGACATTATTAACTCCCCCTAGTAACTTTATAAACTTTCTCTGGATTTAATGTTCACAATCCTTAGTATGCAATCTGTGCAACCTGCCTCCTCCTCAGGTACCCCCTTTTCCCACACTGTAACAAAGTACAGACTGGCACAGGGATTCACGGGATCCTCCTCCACCCCATCAGCCCCTATCTCCCACTCCCTGGCCAATGCTGCAGCTTCTCCAGTATCACAGACAGCAGCTGAACGGGCATATCAGGCACAGGGAGTCCTACTGCAGCAGCAGAACTGCAGTGCTAGGCTTTTGCTGGGGGTTGGCTCTCCATCTTGGTTGCTGCCCAGTTGACAATCCTGTCTCCACTGTACAAGGTAACAAGGAATGAGCCCTCATGTCACATGCAATTGCTGCTAGACAGTCCCTACATGCAAAGAGAGGATCATCTGTCCTACATTCATTATGGTTGTCCTCTCATCTTTATTGAAAACTTACCATTTAATCCCCTTGCCTTTCACTATATCAAAGGGATTTTGATCCATAGCTATCTGTCAGTTAAAGGCTACTTTGTATGAGGCACTCATGCTTGTTAAGGACTCACTAAACATCCAATACATCCCCTAGTTCCCCTTCAGCCACCCTTCTGCAGACATGACAAGAATTGCAACGCATTTAGTGAAGCATTTCTCACTGACAGAAGCTGCACCGGGTCCATGCCCATTCTGTGGTGAGAATCAGTCCTTCAGGTCTAGTATCTGTCTTCACCTTTACGCTTTATCAGCCTTCCAGCTCATGGGAAGCGTAACACAGCTATTCTAAATTGTACTGTGTATGACAGATACAAGCAGGTTGCTACTCTATCCACCTGGGGTTGCCAGAATACCATGCAGTAGCCTCGTCCCTTTTCCCTAGACCTGGTCTCTACTATGGATACTGCCAGTACAGGTCAGCACTGGTCCAGCAAAGAGGAAGAAATGTGTGCACCAGTGGAAAAACTCAGGTTTCTATTTAGCCTGTCACTAGAGACATAAACACAATCAAGGATCTGTAGCTTGGCCATTGTTCCCTAAAAGGTTTATAACTTAATTATTGTTTCAATTAATTCATTAGTACTGAAGTAAGGTTCACCAAACATTAATTCCTTAATAGGATTTAGGCCCAGGAGAGCTGATCTTATTTCCAGCTGATCATGATATTGCTTTCTTTATCTAGAGGATCAAAGCATCCAGACTTGGGGGAGGACCTATGCTTTTATCACTCAGCTCTGCAAATCTCACTTGTTGAAATAAGAGGGTGAGAAAAGTAAGACCCACTTTGCACTCCAACTTTTCAATAAATCACAGAAATGACCAGCCTGAGTAGCCAACTTTCTTGTGGCTGAGTAAGATGACTCTACAAGTTAACCTATCCTGAATTTTTAGTTCCCTTTATTAAAATAAGGTCTTTCCATTTTGCCATGATCATGAGCTGTCAACTCGTATTATGAATTCCCTCCTAAATATCCTATTTTTCCTCCAGATTTAATTTTCTCAACACTTTTTCAATCCCTAATCAGTCTCAAAGGACTAATTAGCAAGATTAACACATTTTTACTATCTTTAGGATAGAAGCTAAGTGAAGGAGGGAGGAATATATTTTTTTGGTCCATTTATTTCATACAGCTGATCTTCACTGCTGTGCCCTGTTAACATGTCTTTCTATTAACATGTCTTTCCCTTTAACACCCAGCACCAGCAAAGATCTGCTTCTCCAAGTTCACTTCTCAGTGTTTTTCTTTCTCTCTTCACTACAGAGGCCTCTTTATGTTCAAGCAATCTACCACTATAGAACAGCAGTAATTCATAGAAGAAATGCCGATCTGAGATTTTCAACTCCACAATTTTTTTTACAGAGCCAATTCCTTGCAGACAAATCTCTTTGTTGTTTTTTTTAAGGAAACAAATAAGGAGTGGTTTTCTACACTGGAAAATGAAAAGTAGAAGCACATCAAGCCTCAGTAAGTGATAGGAAGGTCACTTATCTGGAAGGCACCGACAGGTTCAAGACAACGCTCTGAAGTTATCCCTAAGGGAAGCAGTCCTTACAACAGAGCTGTTCTTTTTGTATAAGTAAACAGTCATTAGAGCACAGAAGAGAGTGTGATGAGACTGCAATGTAGTGTCAAGACACCTATATTAATTCTGAGCTTAGCTGTAGCAGCACAGAGTCCTCCCTGAGCTGATTTGCCTTTCCTCAGCGTGGCTTAGGCTGAGCTGAAGGATGCTGAGGGTAAACATCTCCCTGGGCTGTCTCTACAGGCATAACCAGAGACAGACCAGCTGCACAGCCCAGTAGATAAGGCTGGGGTTAAGATAACCACTGTGGCAGACCTGCCACAGAGTATGAACAAGATTTTGCCACATCGCAGGTAATCACCTTACACATGAGCTTCCCAGTCATTTTGTGGTCCTGTCTAAAAATATTTGAAGCATCTTCTTTTCCCTCTGCTTGAAATTATAGGAAGAGTTTGAAACCTTTTAAAGGTTTAAAAAGATCAGCGGGATGGAGTACCTCTGAGCAGTCTTACTGAAGTGCAAGATCTGGATCCCCAGATAACCCCCTGGGTTGTTTGATTTTTGTAATGTGCCTGCAGAAATGGTTCTTGAGAAATGGTTCTTTCCTTCATCTGTTTTTCTGGGAATATGCAGGAGTACTCTGTGTGATTTTTGTGAAAAGACGTTTCTCACTGGTTTCAGGGCAAAAAATAAACCCTTTGTAGCAGAAGACCAACCACTGCTTAGTAAGCCAGCTGCATGATCTTCCCAGCACTTAGACAGCTGAGAGGGAGAAGAGAAGAAGCTATTTCCAGCAACTTAGCAGCTGTGAAATGCACAGGACTACTGCTACCATCATGGGTAAATGGACAACTATCTAGCTTACTGAAAGAGCTCTAGGAGCACACACAGTTTGCCCTCATCCACAGGTACCTGCTTGACATTTCACACTGCAATAAATGCTATACAAGAAGCATTAACTCTACCGAAAGCATTAGACTGAAAAAAAAAAGATAACAAATCAATCAGCTGTAAACAAACAAACAAAAAAACTAACTCAATTTACATTTGAAAGCTGGCTAAATTCAGGACTTACCTGGTTAGCCTAGAAAGCTTCTCTACCAACCAGCACCCTGGCCCCAGCAGCTCAGTGTGCTGGATGAATGTCATTTAAGCACCCAGCTGAACAAATGCCACCATAGGTACAAAAAAGGGGAACCAATACTACCATTTACACATTTATTAGATTGGTAACAGCTTAACAACAGGAATGGGACAGAAGTAAAGCAGAAATATAATCAGGATTATATGGTCACAAAGCAGTTAATCCCCCTGGCCCCCAGCCTTCTGCAGACCACATATTAGCCTTATATTAAAAAAAAAAAAATAGAACTGAAAAACCTTCAAAAACCCATTTCTGAATTGTTTCCTGGTAAGATGTGCTTTCTACAAAAGGAGAAAAAATTGTTGTGTTTTATATTCTTTAAACAACATAGGCAGAAATTTCAAAGGAGAAAAATGAAAAACCTGAAAAAGTCTGGTAAAATGGAAAAGAACATGAAATTATTATGTTCTTTCCCTTGAGAATGAGGGCTTAGGCCTGCTGCAAATAAAACCTAGAGTATGATTAGAATTAGTTGAATGCTTCTATGACAAGAAAATTGCAACACAGTAAGTATTTGTAGGTAGCACAGAAAGTTCCCTAACTTCCAGGGATGGTAGCAAACTGAAAATACTGACTTAACATGGGGAAAAAAAAACCAACAAAATGAGAAAACACATGCAGTGTATTTGTGCATGGCCACCAGCTCCACTAACTATAGAAAAACCCACTGACTGAGTTCTGAGAAATTTAGAGCTGTGTTGACAAAATTGATAAATGGCATTTTGCAGTGTCCAGTATAGTAAGCGCATGAAAAGAAAATAATAATTTCGTGGTTTAGTGAGTTCATTCAACTATATAGGGATGCAAGATACATGCAATTTAGCAGTGCATCAGTTTGCCATCAAGACACACAAGCATTTGTAAAAGAGTTTCTTAAGTTTAAGCAGCCATGAATAAAATGCTGAAGAGATAGTGCTTACCTTTCAAATGCTTTACTTGCCTATATCTGTACTGAAAATGTAGTGGAATTTCAAGCATAAGGTTTGTCACTTCATAGCCTACACTAAACTAGTCAAAGTTTAAAGGATGACTGTCTACTGTTAAACTTCATTCTACAGAATTAAGTAGAGCATGAATTCTAACTAGTCAGCAGCATGGGGAAGAATTATGTCAGTACTTACTATTTATAGCTCATGGCAACATCCACAAAATACTTTCTTCTCTGTCGATAGACATTGTCTTTAAATCCCTTAAGCAAGGAAGAAGAGAGTAATTTACAATAAGGACAGAAAATTAGCTGTAAGAGTTATAAAATAAATCATTAAAGTGTTTATTTAGTACCTAATTATATTATATTTTGATTAACACTATCTACTGGACTGCAAAAGAAGATAAAGACTTCTTCACTTTTCCCCACCAAAGTCCCACAGGGGTTTTTTCAAGACAGGTTTATGCATAGGTACAGTCATTCATCCAAGATGTTGAAAAATGGAAACTTTTTCCTTGTCATTTCATCTGACTCAGGTTTTCCTTATACAAATGGAGATCTATAGGCAGGCACAAAGCAGGATAATTTACCTATCCTTAATACATCTTCCTTCACTAGAAGAATCAAGCACCCAGAGTTTAAGCACAACTCATTTTGAAGATGCTACGTCAGCAGTTGCCATCTTAATGAACACACTAGGGACTAAGCCATTAGCCTCCAGCAGCAATTATGCATATTGCTCCAATTTGAGTTACAGAGGAAGGGCTCTACCTTGTGGGCTACAGTACCCTCATACCTTTTTCCATATTAAGTGCAGAAGAACTGTGTAACACATACACACCAGCCAGTTACAGTCCTTTCAGCTATTCAAAATTAAAACAAGATCACTTCTATGCCTATAGATGTGAATGCTTCAGATTTTGGACTACAAAAAGAGTTATCTGTTTACAAGGTAGAACTGCCAACCTCTTGAAGATGAAAAAGGGTAAAGAGTTATCTAAGTCCCCCAGTTAGTAGCCCAGATAGTCCATTTAAGTTTCCCTTAGAGCTGAAATGCATTTTATCCTTACTGCTCACATACACAAATGCAATCATTGAAGGGGATGAAAATATAATGTTGTTTGATTTAATTTGATTTGAAACACTTGTATGAGCTTCCAAAAAACTCAGAAGGAATCTTACTGCCCCACAACCAAATTTGCACTGCTGAGGCAGAATAAGGAAGGTTGTTAAAGGGCTCCAGAAAACCTTCAAGCCTCCGCTCACACACAAAAAAAGCCTCCTCATCTGCTTGATACCTTTTGACACAAGCATTGAGTTTCTCAGCTGCAGACCATTCAAGAGCTAAAAATTAATAGAAGACAGCACAGGGGATTTTAAAGCCTGTCACGTGTAGTAAAACGGAGATTGAAACCATCAGCCAATATGGAGTGGATTAGGGCTATGTTGCTAAAGTGGTGCTATACTGGTTCTGTAATAGGGTAATTCTCTGTGGTCCTCTGGCACCCACCCACCATCACCACTAAGGAACAGGGCAGGCACCAGGCACAGCCTTTGAAAGGCCAGTCACAGATTTTACAGTGTTTTTGCCCCATCTCTAATTCCTAGCATGCTGCATAGGCTAACAAATGGTGTGTAAATTATGTTTATAAGAGCTCCCTCAAGTGTAAAATATATATTCATATAATGCAAATGTCTTTTTTCATTGTCTGTAGAACTAAAGGCAGATTTTCAGCAGAGCACTCAAGTATTTAATGAAGGCACCAGCTCAGAACATAAAACAGTATCAAATGGCCCATCATAGTCATCGACTCAAGGCTAGAATGAGCTGCCACTACAGCCTCTGTTTGAACCAAATTACTGTTAATGGTTGAGGGTAATCAACAGACCTTTCCATTCTGAGAAAATGTGAGGTAAATCCTAGTTTGTCACCAAGAAGTACAAGGCAGAAACCAGCATCCAGGAACGTGCTCCCCAACTGTGGGCCCACAGCATGGGAAGGGCCTATATTTGGCAGAGAAGGCTGGGAACCAAGAGAGGTAATGATGATTATCATGACTGATAGGTGGGCAGGTGACACCTGAGACAGGGAAGTGGGGCTGCCAGGGGACACTGTGATGATGTCACAGGCATGTGCCTGAGCTCCTACCACAGCATGGCCACTATAGGAGCTGTAGAGCAGACAGGACAGAAGCCAGTGCTCTGAGTGCCCTTTCTGCACTGACGTAGAGCCCCAAACCCAGGGCCACCAGGAATACCTGCCTCTCCTCAAGTAAGGTGGCCACCAGGAAGGACTCCACACAGGCATTGTAGTGCCACAGTATACAGATGCATCATTAGAAAGTTCCCCACGCCAAACTGATCTTTCTGCAGTCACTTACAAACTTTTTGGGGACATTTTTCATTGGTCAATACCAACAAAAGGGTATATATGTGACAAAAAACAAAGGAAAATATCACCTACAGCTAGAGTTCAATCTGATTCTACTACAAGATAGTCTTATGGTCAGATATTTTAGTTCATCACCTGCTTCCTTTCAGATGGAAGTTTCCTACAGTACTAGTTTAATCTAGCCTATTCTGGGAATGAATACAAGTAGCTACCACCAGTATCTTTGAGCCAAGTGGTTCAAAGGTAGAAACTTGGATTTACAACAAGTGAAAACGTTTTAACACAAATGTTTGCAATCACCTGCCATCTAGAAAGGTTAAGTATTTATGGACACCAACCAAAAGAAATAAAACAATAACAAATCTATTTTTCTGCCTTTTCCATTGAGCATTTGACACTACTGCAAATACAGTTTGTGTAAAACACAGGCTTGTTTCCTGCCACCCAGTCAGTAAACAATGTAAGACACCTTCTCATCTGCTGCATTCATGCAGAAACAGGAACATGTTGCTTTGTTTTGGTTTATTGTGTAATTATCTCCTGAGTGCCCAAGGAAGTCCTCCTTCATAATTTTTTCTTCTCAGACACCTACGTTACTATCAAGTCTTATAAAAGCACTACTTGTGGTAGAACCAAAGGTCACATTGGTTTAAACCCTTCAGAGTTTGAAACCTTTCTAGTTAATTTAAAAAAAAAAAAAAAAGAAAGCAATACAAAAGGAGACATAGTTGTTAAACAGTAAGTTTTCTGGAGGAACTCGGTTTTGGGTGTCCTACTACAGAAAAGGAAAATTAATTCACTGAAACTACTGAGGAGAACTAAATTCCCATCTTCAGAAAAACATATGCTCAAAAAGGTACTCAGAATCAGTATTCAACAGGCTTTTTATTTGAGTGGCAAATAACCTGAATTTATCTATGAGACAATTTTACATTACACTTACAGGGTGATCTGCATCCAGCTCGGATCCATACATCAAAACTCTCTGTGAGCATTTGTCTAATTCAGATATCTTCCTGGGGAACCAAGGGACACAGTCGAGATCTGTAGAAGACAGAATGTGAGCTGAATGTACTGGAGAGTAAGACTATGGAGACACCTCTGTAAAACATTTGTCAGTGTCTAAACCAAGTGATAAAGAATCAGCCTTGCCTTCTTCATCAGTCCAGATGTTTTCTGGTGGATTGAGAGATACAATATTAGTTTGAAACTTGAGCAATTGGATTAGTTCATTAAATTCTTTCTTACTGCAATCGCAGTCCACAAAAATTTCCACCTCTGAGCTCCTTCTCTTTGATTTTCGTGATTCAATATGAACCATACTCACATGTTTCTCCTGTGGAAAGATGAAATAACAGATGAAATGTAGACATATCGGCTAGAATGGCAATACAGATGGCATGTTCCCCAGGAAAGTTTTTCCCAGTTATTAAAAGGTGTTTTCACTGAAAATACTCCCTTTGCATTTACACAGTTAGTGGCACTTAATAAACACTGAATACAGAGGACAATATATAATAATTTTTTATAAGAAAAAAAAATCTAATACAATTTTGTATTTACTTTTGCTATAAGTATTAAAATCTGTGCAATTTTATTATGCAATGCATATAATAATATTAATTTCACTCAATTTTAATGTGCGTCTTTCAATAGATACTACTAAACATGTACTACTTCAGTATCTCTTGTAAGCACATGAAGAACAAAATATTTTTGTGAGGATAACTGTGTATCAGTCCTTATCTATCTTTGTTGCAGTAATTATCAATAACCCAAAGTGTTATTGATAATTGTAATAAAATTAAAATCTAATTCAATTTATTCGCTATTACGATGTCCCCATCAAAACTAAATGATGCAACAAACATGAGTGTGTAAATACTTCCGGCATGAAAACCTTCTATGGGGTATCTCTCCCACCACAACTACTGGTCTGCCAAGGGTGTCATACAACGACAAATAAACGTAATGTGTTATGACTGATCTGATCTAGTGATGTGACAGCCTTGCTTCAAAACAGCAGCTTGGACTAGATGGCTGCTTTCAACCAATACTTCTATTGACTGTTTTTCCCTTTTTTTTTTTTTCCCCCCCTTTTTTTGCCAGACAGATACTATCTGTTACTTTTCAAAACTATCCTTTCACTTACTCAATGAAGCCACTAAAACATTTTTTTATTTCCAAACGGGGAGGACTCTGTGCTTGTACTTCTACTCACCTGCTGTATTTTACATAAATGCCCATTTCAGGTGAAGGTCCCCTCTGGTAAAGCCAACCAGCAGTCTCTGCTTTTACACCTCCAGATATACATACATAACTCTTTCATCAACATGCTTCATAAGGTACATATACGGTGTATCTCCTTACCTAATCCACTCACATAAATTCATTCTGATGTACCCTAGGTTTATTAAAGAACAAAACCCTGTGCTCCCCCTCATGGTACTCAAATTGTTAAATGACTATGTGAATGAGGGTGATATTATTCTGCAACATCTTCCAGCCATGTTTTAAGAGACCAGAACGAGTTATATGCCTGTTCCTAAGAAGGGGGAGATGATGTGTAAATCCTAGATTTCAGGTAATAACCTGAAAGCATTTAAGTCAGAGCTGCAGTTTGATACTTAACCCTTGGAGAGAAGCTGTACTGAAAACATGATTCCTTCTGCAACTCCTATTAGCTCACTTAGGCTTCCCCTCTTTCTGTCAAACACGTTGCTTTCTGGCAGCCTCACTTCTGTGGGTCTAACTCACCCTTTTTCCTTGGCTGGGGAATCTAAATAACTCCATCAGCTTTGGGAATCTGCTTCCAGAGGCAGCTCCTGTGAGTGAGGATGGGTATTGCACAGTGTTCACACACTTACACCCCCTGATGACTTGGCCTCAGAGGTGGGCTCCAAGCTACCTCCTAACTTCCTCTTCACTGTACTGCACAGACTGAACAACCTCAGACTTTTACCATACTGCTTTGCCTTAACTATCCCCAGACAGGCCTCCAAGCCCTCTTCAATTTATTAATAAGGCAAGCAGGCTGCGTGCAGTACCAGCAGTCTGACCGAAACCCACCGATTGCAGAGGAATCTATATGGGAACCAATACAATTTACGTTCTAGTTAGACACATAAAGCCCAGACCCTGCAAGCACTTAAAGGTGCACTGAACTTCCTGACCAAACACTGTCCTGCAGCAAGGCCACCACCACCACCTGACTGTATGTAATTTAGATTCTGATCTGCACTTTGAAAGTGCCTCTTTTCAACTGTGGCCTGCACAGACAACTTTAAATCTAATCTACGGTGCTAAGAATCACACAGCAGATATCTAAAGTGACTGGTGTGAACATCAGCATCACTGTTAAAGTTTATTCCAGAAAACCCTTTATCAGCCCCAAATGCTTTGTTGAATGGCCCACAAAATTTTAAGTTACTTTTATCCAATTCTGCAGTGTGACTGCACTCTATTCCTTCTGCCACAGTCCATTAGATTTATACCAACAAACAACCTCACCTCAGCAGCTTTCCTCAGTCCAGCCACTGTAACGATCTGTAAGCTTTACCTGGAAGAGTCGGAGAGCTTTCACCAGTCCACCAACTTCATTCTTCAAGGAAAACACCACCGCTGTCTTCCCACCTTCAGAAACAGACTCACCCTTCCCATTTCCCTTATTCCCTTTCTTTTCCTCATTTTTTCCAGAGCTTGATCTGTTTAGCTACAAATGGATAAAGAACAGCATAATTTCAAATGCAAATGGGCTTTTCCCAAAATTTTTTTTATGCAAAGAGAATTTTTTGTTAGAAAATAGCTGAATGGAACTCATCCAGGCTTCATTTAAAAGGTAATGCATTTACTTGAAGCCAGAATCACAGGTCAAAAGCAGCTGTTAGAGATGACTGTGTAAGAGGCCAGTTGATAAAAAAAAAGCTTAAGGAAAAGCATATGAATGTTGGGGATACAAATATGATGATATTATTAGGGCATTACTATCATAAGTAATAAATATGAAGCAAATGGATACAGTCTAAATTACAGCAAAGCCTGCAGTGATGCCATTTTAATCTGAATATTGCTGCAAAATTGCAGTGAGGCTATTCTAACCTATACCAGTCCGTTTACAATGATTTACAATGGTCTGCATTTTGGTATTAATCATTACATTTAGAACATAAACTTTATGTTCTCTGTTGTAGTACAATTAACATTGTCATGTAATGTAATTTTTCCTGAGAAAATAAAACCTCTGTTGATTACACAAACAAGGACAGAAATACAAGCACAGACTGTATCATAGAATCACAGAATACCAGGTTGGAAGGGACCTCAAGGATTGCCTGGTCCAACCTTTCTTGGCACAAGCACCGTCTAGACAAGATGGCCTAAGACCCTGTCCAGCCAAATCTTAGACGTGTTCCATGTTGGGGAAACCACCACTTCCCTGCAGAGGTAATTCCAAGAGCTGATTGTTCTCAATGTGAAAAACTGTACCTCTCATAAAAGATGAGCTGGCTGAGCAACAAAAAAATAAAAATAAAAAAATTACACCATTCTTGGCCATTTCTACATTTTTTTTCACAATTTGGGAGTTAAAGACTGCTTTAAGGCAAATTTCAGATGGCATTTTCAATAAACGTTATTTTATCAGCTTAAATCTTGTTGAGATGCCAACAGTACAGCCTTTATAGACAATTTTTGTAAGATTAACCATGGTTTTCAAAAAACAGCTTGCATTTTCCAATATCCAGGTTGTGACTCCTGGAGAAGTTAAATCTCCAATGAGATGCTAACTGCTTTTTTATCATCTACAACATAGTCACTAAAAAAATGTGAAGATAGAAGTTAAGAATCATATACAACTATTCTACATGGAACAAATTGTCCTGTAGTAAATTGTAAAGCAGCTTATGAAAAATAATCCAAAAATTAAAATTTTTAATAGGTCTCATAACACTTGATGGAAGCCAAGTTAAATCTCCATTCTTATTTTTTCCTTACATGTAGGTTATCTCACTTACATAACACCTGTGGACCTCAAAGAACCTTAGCAAAGGGTCTCCCTGTGCTTCTAGAAGATTTTATCAAGTGCTCCATGACCCAGCAAAAAAATTAGTAAGCTTCTGCCTGATTCCTTTTCAAATCAGATTATATAAAATGATTTTCTTAAAAATGCATATCACTGACAGTGACAAGGTATTTGCATCACATCCACCTTAATGCATCCACATAGTTCACATCAAATTGGTTTACTTTTTTACTCGGTCCTCGTTCACGCTGAAATATATCCCTCTACTGAACAGAGAGCCCACAGCTCCCGAAGTAGCTCCCAATGGATCTTCTGGGATTTTTTTTTAAGGTGCAAGGATGCACTGAATTAAAAAGAGTGACAATTAAAATGAATAGTCTTACCAAAAGCCACTCTTTAAACAGCACAGTTTAAACCAGCCACACTTAAACTAGTTACTGGGCATGCAAAAAAGTCTCTGTGGTCTTTTCTCAGCATTTATTACACTACATGGGAACAATCTGGAAAAACAGTCAGGTTTGTAGAATGATATATGAAGAGTTTCAAACAAGTTAATTTTTTTAGTAATTGAGCTTATATGATTCAGCTTAGTAGGAGGTTTGCTCAGAGAGTTTAGGGGAAGGTCGTATTTTTTTTAACTTCAATAATATTTGGGATTTGGCTGAGTCCTTTTCATATATATCAAGCACACAACCTCCACATGAAGTGATAAAGGTGCTATTTTTATAGCATCCGTGGTCTTTCACTGTGTGCTGCTTTCTAGAAGCTACGTACCGAGGATCATGTAGTCAACAGAGTGTCTGAGAATCTCAGTATCAGTGATTCCTCTGGGAAATGAGAGCACTTGGCACCTGCCAAGGCTGCCACAGGTTCCCTAGCATTCTCAAGCAAGCATTACCCAAAGTGATGTCTGAAAGATGCTCTCAAGCACATGAATACTAGAATATCCATTTGTTATAAGCACAGTAGAAGTGGCTGTGACATTGCAAGAACTCAAATCTTATCAGCCATGCTCATTAGTACACTTCATAATTAAATAATAACTAGCAGATCAACTTTCCTAACAAAAATTAATTATCTGGAGCAAGCGCAACTACTCAAGAATAAAAATCATCTACAGCAAAACTCAGTGAAGAACATAAAGACAGCAAAACATACTTATGCCATTTAATTAATTATTTCCAATAGAAGCAAAGCACACACAAATCAGGTTATTTCACATTTTACTATAATAACAATGGACCAGCTCGCAACTGGTACAAACTGCTGCATTCTGCTGGTTCTACCTGAGTTATCTGAACCTTTCAGATCACAATCTTTCACAGGATACAACATCTTTATAATCCTAAATATTTCACATGTTCAGAGCAGATTACGTTATTAGCACCTATTATTCTTTACTCTTGTTAAAGTACACCTAAATGATCTTTGAGGTCCCTTCCAACCCAAACCATTCTATGACTCTATGAAATACATTTACCTGCGAGCATACAGAAGTTTATCTGGCGCTTGAAACCACCCAAGCACCTGTTGCACCCATATCATCATCTCACAGAGAACTGCTTTCATCTCCTGACAGGGCTTCCAACAGGGGTCTTGGGCATCCCCTGCACGATGCTCCCGCACATTCCCACACCCCTGCTCGTCAGCAGAAGCTGGGAAAGCTCGAAGCTCAACAATGAAGGTGCCATGGACACCAACACAGAATAAGTGCATGGGGTTTGCATATGGCCAAAAATGTTTTATGTATCGTGCTGTGAGGTTTACGAGTGCCTTGAAAAGGCAGATTCTGATGACGCGTACAGTCCACAGGACTAATCAAAGCCTCTTCAAAATTTAAGCACTTAAAACTAACTAACTGGGCCCCAATACTGATACATTATTCCAGTAGCGATATGAGTCATTCCTGTAATAAGGCTTGTATTTCTAATCAAACTTTTACTATCATTTAAAGACACTTATAGAGCAGCGTTTTGAACGGGGATCGATTAGACCGCAAAGATAGCTTCATCGGTCCCTGCAACTGCTGGAAAACTATTCACCTGACCTTAAAGTTCAGAGGCAGGGAGACAGGTCCCTGGCATCGGGCCCCTGGGACGGGCAGGCGGAACCCGACCCGCCTCGCAGCACTCTCGACCCGGCGGCTCCCCCCTCCCGCCGCCACCGCCGGGGGTGGGCCCGGCGGAGAAGCCCCGCCACTTACGGTGAGGTTGCCAACGGCGGGCCGCTCCTCCGGCGGAGCCGAGTCCAGCGAGAAGCCCCTGCGCGCCCAGTACTTACTGGAGAACATCATCATGGCGGGCTGCATGGGGCCGGTTGGCGGGGGGCAGCGCCGCGCTCTGCCCGCCTCGCCCCGCCGCGGCTCCTTTTATCCGCCCCCGCGCAGCCTGATGGAAACACGATTAGGGGAGACCCGTCTCCAGGTGACGAGAGCCGCCGGCAGAGAGACAGACGCCCACGGTCCCCGCTTACCTCAGCTGCCGGGGCGGGACGGGGCCGGGGAGCGGTGCGGCCGCTGTCCAGCCTTCCCGGGAGCCCCGCAGGGCAGGAGGGCCCCGGAGGAGCTCTTACCGACCGCAACCCCCCGCCCGCCCCCGGGGCTGCCTCTGGGCGACACCTCCGCCTTTCCCCCCGCGCCACCCGCCTCGGCCCCTGTCACTCCCTAGCCCCGGAAGCCAAGCCAGCCTGCCCTGTCCCCCCGCCCCAGGCTGGGTGCTCAGCCCAGGGGCCACTGCGTCCCCGGCCGCTCCGGGGGGTCCTGGGGAGGATAAGCCCGAGGGTGCCGGGACAGTGGCATGGGGACGGTATGGCACCGAAAAGTAGCGACTGAGTTTCTACACAGAAAAGTTGTGGTGAGATCTTGATGTGAGAAAGTCTTTGATGTAGAAACTCATCTCTCTCCCTTTCATGGAGTACTGCGTTAAAAAACAGGCTGGTTCAGAGAATATCTATTAAAGGATAGGAATTACATCTCGTAATGAAAGACTCAGCATACCTTGTATCTATTGAAGAGTGATTGGTGGCATGCAAAGAGTATTTCCACTGAAAGAGAATGTTTAACGGGAGAGAGCTTTTTGATGGAAGCAGCAGTGGCTGTGGCTCCTGCCAGAGCTGTGGAAGAGCCAGACTCTGATCAGAAGCCTCTCTTCTAACCACAGCATTAGTAAAGCAATTAAGCAGCAATGAAAGTAAAACAATTCCATACAAATCCTGAAGGCCTTTTATATTTATATGACAACTTCACTTGTCTCTGAAATACTCATGTCTCTGGGGTAAAGATTTTTTTTTTTTAGGGATTTGTTTACTGCTTGATTTCAGACTAAAAAACTGTAAGTGAGCAGAAGGCAACCGCTGAAACAATCACTTGACTGCAGTGTTAAGGTGCTGTCTCAGTCTCTCACATCTGCTTGTGAAATTGCTTTAGGATTTTTAATTTCCCTTACACTAATGCTCTAAGGTCAAACACTCATTTTGTCATCTACCATTGTCACTTGCTCCCCCTATAATTTTCCTCCTGCTTCTCCCATTTTCCAAAACTTCTCCATGACCTACTTTGAATAAATAGGTTACCTTACAGACTGTAGGGCTGATTAGCACATCTGTATTGGGAGCAGTATTTCAGTAAGTTTCCTTCAAATGCAGCTTTCTCTTTTCCAACCCACCAGGTGGGGGAAACAGTCACTGCTTCCCCTTGAAAAGCACCATCAGTGACTTGCCCGACACCCTCCCTGAACAGGAGTGGCCTAGCTGAATGTGACAGCTGGCATCATCTGGCCTTAACTTGGTACACACACAGATCACAAAAATTGAGAGAAAAAAGTGAAAATCAGATCCACTGAAGCTGAGACACTGAGCAGGGAGCTGCACAAGACAAGTACCAGGAGGTATCACTCACAGTACTAAGCTTCATGTCACATCTAACTCTCAGCTGCAGATTGCCTCTCTTCACAACCTCAGTTCCTTTAGCCTTGCTAGACTCAGCATCTTGTAACTAGCATTTAGATACCTGCATCTATGATCATCAGGGAATTCATTTTGCTGCTAGAGAGACCAACACAGCAGCACAACAGAAGATATGAGACCATTTCACAGCTCCCATGGCGTTTCATGGATTTTTACTGTTTATCACAAGTAGGAAAAACCAGCAAAAGCTTCCAATGTAAAGTGGCCATTGCCAGTCAGGTGACCCTCTTAAAATGGATGGTCGTGCTTGATGTTCAGGACTGGGACAGGTTCATAGCTTCCTCAGAACTGGTGGGAGGCCTGAAACAAACCCTTTTAGCTTCACTTTTCCAGAGTTTTCCATGTGTGAAATGTAATAAGGATCCTTTATTCTGCTTGATAATAAGACTGTAGTAATATTTGGTTGCTCTACCTGGTCCTATAACACAAATCAACCATTTTTGTTATACTAGCCCACAAAATTTTACTTTATTTTCCCAGCTAGGGGAAAGCATGTCTGTGTGTCATAGTTCAGTCTCACATCCTCAGTTATCAGGAGATATTTTTGATCATGTTTATTAATTATTTTTAATACTGGAAGCACGTCAGAGTCTTTGAACTTCGATATTCCTACTTGTTATGCCTGAGATAGCCAGGCACAGTTCCTGCAGTTGAACAGTTTACAAGAGTGAGAGTGCTTAGCACTCTCCAAGTGCTTCAGTGACGAAACCAAGCTCTACTGAGCAGGCTTTTCTCCTACCAGCATGACAGAGCGTGATTTTATCTACTGTTAGATGCTAGCTCTGCAGCTGGGACATCACACAAATCAATGACCCTACCCCGCTGTAGCCTTGCTATCTGTCACAGCTCTATGCGGTAACTAGAGTGTGGCAAAGGTTTTCTGTCTCTCATAACCTCTTTAGGATGACTCATGAATGCAAAACAAACAAAGGTACATTATGTCAGCAAGTACTATAACAGGCAGGGAAGACTAAACTTCAACTATTTTAACCATGCCTTTGAATCCCCCAGAGAGATTGCTTCTCCTAAAGTTGTCCCTTTGCAATTGTGTTTTGTAGGTGGACTTTCCCCTACCACTGCCAGATGGAAAGACACACATTTATGGACTGAGAAATGTTTATTTCTTCTTTGTTCTAGCTACAGTACAACAGAGCTGGCACACAGCTCTGGGAATACTGCTAAACTACAGATTGTGTTTAGAGCTCAACTCTATTTTCACAGTGCTGGGTATGTAACACAAGTGAACACTTAAAATTATTGGCCAAAAAATTGAAAGTTCAGTGAAGCTGCTATTCATAAATATCTGTTCTAGAATGTATGCCAGGGTGCCACACAGAAATCTTATTTCATTTTGGGAAACGGAGTTAATGTTGATAGTAAGAAATAAAGAGATAAGCTTACTTTGATTTTTAAAGTGCACCTTACTGGCTATAATAAGAATTCAGCAACTACGAGATACTCTTTAGTTTATGCACACATATTTTCCTCTCCTCTCATGAAAGAATAGTCTCCACTGTCCGAAATCCCAAGCCATGCACTTTTTAAGCATAAAACATTGCAGAATTCTCAAGTGGAAATTTAGATCCAAAGCAAGTCTGTGAGATGTTTTCAATGTTAGAGTCAAGTTTTCCCCCTTAGAGATATTGACTGTCCATTTCAGTATAGTTTTCCTTAAAACTATTTGTAATAATTACCATAGTTTCATGACATATACTAGCAACCTTAAGACCTGCCACTTGATTTTAACTGGAGAATAAAATTCACAGTGCAGAGTAGCTAGTATACACCAAAAAATAATCTGAATTTGTCTCTGGCTCTCCCAGATCACCACCAAGTCTTTGTCTACAGGCAGGAAGGAGAACTTTCAAGTCATCATGTGGCAGAACAAGGAAAGAAATGAAGCTATGAAAAAATATCAAAAAAGGCGTAAAGAAAGATGGACTTCACAAGGATCTAAAAATGAAAACAACAACATTGTAAGGTCAAAAAGACGAGGAGGAAAACATATACACTTAGTATTAATCAAGAGATGTTGACACAAGAAGAGAACAGAAGTCTCAAATCACAATTTAGTGGGTAAAACAAGGACTTTGTGAAATAATTGGACTAGCCAAAGGAGCTGCTTCAACAAGGAAAGATGTGCAATCTGTTCCCATATCATCAAAGATATACACACCAACTCCAAAGTCCATTTTCCAGAGTCATATAGGTGTGCTGAAAAAAATCTGTGATGAGAATGTAGACTTAATTTTTAAGTCATGAAGATATGGGAAGCACAGGCTTTCAAGCAGCCAGAAAAAGCATCCCAAGTTCTAGTAGTGCTAAGGGGGATTTTAATCAACCAACAGGTGTTGGGAAAAGCTAAACTGGCTAGGAAGATCTGGGAATACAAATGATAAATTTTGATACAGGATTTGGAAGAAAAAATGAAAGGAGAGGCTCTGGTAGATTTGATTTGAGCCAACAGAGAGGAACTCACTGAAAATATTATGCAGAGGGTGTGCCATGTGAGAACGAACATAAAATGAATTCATGATCTTCAGCAAAAAAAGAGTCTGAGAAGAAAGCAGAAACTGATGATTTCAGAAAAGAGGACTTCAATAAATTCACTTATTACAATCCCCAAGGGGAGGAAACCTGGAGCAGAAAGACAATTCTTTCCTTGCTTCAGGAATAGAAAAAAGGTATCAGGAAACCATTTCACTGTAGAGGAAGTGTAGTCTTCTGCTACACTCTTACTAGTAGTATCATAAGTCACTAGTTTGTCATTACTTTCAGTTCAAAAAAGGAGCTTACAGGTGATGAAAACTAGGACCAATCTACTAAATACAGGCAGCATAACACATTAACACATAAACAAAGGCTGTGGTACAAAATTCCAAGTAAATAGTATAGGACATCAAAAGGAATTTTTTTCTATAAATATAGCAGCAGCCAGAAGAATTTAAGTATTAGACCCCTACTGAACACAAGGAAAGGACAAACCAGAAAAAACTTTGAGAGATCCAAGTATTTTTTTGTTTTTTACATCATTCTGCCCTAAAAAAAAAAAAAATCACCTGTGACTAGGGGCTATGATAATGAATAACAAGGGCAGAGAGGCAAGCTCTTTGAACAAGATGAAACAATTTTGGAGAATACTTGGGATAATTCTGGTCATAGGCAATGACTTGGCACAGAATCCACACTTACAAAGAAGGCTCATTAAATCTCTTCCATCAATAAGTATTTTAAGGACTCAGGGGATGGACAAGTGACAAAAGACTGTGAAAAGGCCCAAATTATGTCTGTTTTCAGTAAGATCCTGGGGAGGAGGAAGGAATGAAAAATTATGGGCCAATCTAATTTAATTTGTTTCAGAAAACAGAAGTACCAAAATTATTTCTAAAGACCTAGAAGATAACAGATGATTAAACAGTCAAGACGGATTTGCTGAGAACAAATTGAGTCAAGCAAATCTCATTTCCTCTTATGACAGTCCTGTGGACCAAGGCAAAATAATACATGTCATTCATCTTGATGGTAGTGAAACATTTGGCATGGTCTCTCATAACATTCTCACAAAAGATACAAAAAAAACAGGTCCAGATGAAACTAACAGATTGGGCAAAAGGGTGGGTTCACTGTTAAATGGAAGGGTGCAGACACCAGGAGAGCCACAAGTATCTACTCTCAGTCCTATACTGTTTAATAAAAGCCTAAATGACCGTGCAGAGACCACCGGTAAATTCCCAGACTGTATGTACCTCAGAAATGCTGTTAACAGAAAATTTGAACAGATCTTGGTGGTGAGAGGAATATTTACAGATGGCCAGCTGCACAATTACAAGAAAAAGCAGAGCTCATGTGAAGGGAGACAGAAGTTACAGAAAAATCACCAGCTGCATGAGATCATTCAGTCTGCCCTGGAAGTCCACAAACACCTGAAAAGTGCTTGCATAGTAGACTACAGGATCTACAAAGGTATTCTCCAGATAGATTAGTGTCTGTCAGAAGACATGCCTTCCAACAGGAGATAGTCTAGCTAGTCTATTTTTGACAAGCTTTTAAAAATGCCTTCCAACATTGCAAATCTATGATTTTAACAAACTCACTGTATATATATATTCAGGTATGCACTTCATGGTGAAAAAGTGTGTGGTATGATTGATCTGCCTAAGAACTGGTTAAGTCTGAAATTTATCAGCTCCTTTATGTGGTTCATCATTCACTGCACAAATTAATCGTATCAGCATAAAAGATGTTGAGGCACAGGATAGAGAAGGTACTGGAACTGCCACTTTTGGCATCTCTAGTTGGATCGGTTTGCTGCTTGAGGAATTATCAAGTCCCTGGATGCAGATATCTGCACTTTAAAAGACTCTCTTGGTCTCCTGCATCAGTTACTTGAACAGTAAAACCAGAAGAGCATGTGTGGAGACTCTCTAAGATCAATGCCCAAAGGCAGCAAGCACCCATGTAACCTAAAGGACATCTGGACCAATTCATATGGAAAAGTTTCTGGTGTTGCATCTCATTATGACAAGCAACAGAACAGCTGAATACAAGTTGCATATATGTAATAGAACTATTTTTTGCATTAGGTCTAGATGGGCACTTAAAAAGTGTCCTCTTCAATAGGAGGATTCATTTTTATTCTAACATGAACCCAGACATCATCAAGAATGGTTGTCATCACACCCGACTGGGATGGAGTTAACTTCCCTCATAGCAGCCCGTATGGTGCTTTGGATTTGTGTCTAAAACAGTGATGATAACACATCAGGGTTTTGGCTGATGCTGACCACTGCCTGCACAGCATTGAGGCTCTCTTGCTTCTTTGTCCAGGGCTGGGCAAGGGGTTTAGGGCAGGCACAGCTGGGAGAGCTGACCCAAACTGACCAAAGGAATAGTTCATACCACATTCCACTGTGCTCAGAAATAAAAGCTCAGGGAAGGGAGGAGGAAGCAGGGATGTTAACAGTCATAACTTTATCTTTCCAAGGAAAGGAGAAGGAAGCAGGGACATTCAAGGCCATAGTGTTTATCTTTCCAAGGAACCTGTGCTTGAGGACTTGCTTTCCAGGGAGTGCCTGGACACCTCCCTGCTGATGGGCAGTAGGGAAGGAAATCTTCCTTGTACTTTACTTGTAGGAGCAGCATTTGCTTTCCCTGTTAAACTGCCATTGTCTCTATCCATGAACCTTCTTGCCTTCCTTCTATCTTCTCCCTATCACATGGGAGAGAGTAGTGGGTGAGGTGCTTGGCTGCTGGCCACAGTCAACAACGACACAAAGAGGGGAAGGAAGTGACCACCCTTTTCTGAACTGATAGTCCGGGCAATAATTTAAGCTCTACACAATGTGGCTCTACAGTTACTTGGTTAATAAGATACATAGTCTCAGAACTAATGTTAAAGCAGGATACACATAGCCTGTATAATCAAAATATATACTATAATCAAATTCCTTCAAAACATAACCCATATAGAAGATTTCATTTATTTGAATTACATGGACAGTTTGAAATATTTGAATCAATTGTGAAACCCATTTTGGATGAGGCAAAAAGTGACATCCTATAATGTATTTTTTTGTTTGCAATTCATCAGAATTTGTGCCAAAGATATAGTGATTTAACATGAAAAAATAGCACACATTCTCTAAAAAATATTGCAGATTAAAATCCCCACTTGAATGAAAATTGAAATTCAAGATTAATTTATACAAGGCCTGCACCACAAAATCATCACTTAATTGAACAGCAGACATTTTCAAGTCCCACTAAACACAAAGCACAGCTCATCATTTAACACCATAAAAAAAGCATTTGAAAGCATCTTTAAATCAAATAGCAGATATATATATCTGTCTGTTAAGTGCTCAGTTGTGTTATCTGTGTCTCATCACTTTATCAATGCTCAAATACAGTCATGACAACTATTGAGCTAGATACAGGTATGTTAATTGCACATACAGAACCAAGGGGTAAGATTTCCTGCTTTAATCCCAGCCACCATCAAGCAGCTCATGGAATTTCTCTCAAAAGAACAAGCACTGACCTCTCTGCCATGATTCTTTCACACAGAGATGCCACCAGCCACTGACTAGAAACATTCAGAAAACAGTCAAGGGGTTTGAAAAATACATTTTAAGATATTTAACCAGCCACAGACAAAAACGTGTTGCTGGCCACTTTCCACAGCCCATGAACCAAACTTCAGTTTTAAGGGGCATCTATATAAGCATATTGACTGAGTCTGAGGAGTAGTTAACACATTTCCTAAACAAATTATTACTCCTGTGCATAGCTCACATAATTGCTTTTTTCCAATCTCATTTGTGAATCAATTTGCATATGCACTTTTAAGTTTTCACTGAGCTCTTCAGTGTTGCCATTTCTGTTGTTCAATGAGGAACAGTTTGAGCAGAACATAGATTCTACCTACAGAAACTTAATCCCAAACTTGGTAAGGCTTGATTTGCATCACACTAGGATGCATGCATCACACTAGTGGTACCAAAACTTGTTCACTCTCCAAGTTCTGAATGCCAAATCATTTACAATAAAATCTTTTCTTCAAGAGAGAAGCAAGAGACTTGTAATAGAAAATTTAGAAAAGTCAGGAAAAAAATGTGCCTTACTTACTATGAATTAAAACATTATCTAAAAAAGTGAAAGCTAGAATACCTTTTACGGCTTTCTGAAATTTCAGCAATGGAGCTTTGATTTGATGCTCAAGAATATATTTGAGAGTATTTGCTTTGGCCAACCGGATCAAAAAAATTTTATAGAATAATATGGAAGGAAAAGCTAGGGAAAATAACTGAAGAAATACCATCATCATTTTAAATTTGTTCACTAGAAAACTGCAAAGGTTTTAAGAAAAAACTTGTTAGTGACAAAACTTGGCTTGTTGAATAACACCTTAAACTACAGATGAAAACAAAAACTTTGCTAATACAACCAATATCACAGTATTTCTCTATCTGGTTCTTAAAGCAATTGGGACCTGTTATAAGTAGCCTTTATATTCTTTAGGAAGATTACCCACAACAATGAATACAAAACCTCCACACCTGACATGGGTTTGAAGGCTACTGGCCACAATGTTCACTGGGTGCAAACAAAGTCATTATAGATGAACAGGACAGGCACACATTTGCTAAATGAATTGAGTACAGATGAAGCATTAAGAGATTACTATGGGCAGTTAAGGACAGCATCATCCTTGTACAGTTTTTTGGTTGGTTTTTGTTTTGTTTAGTTTTTTAACCTTCCAGTATCAAAACCATTCTGTGAACATTCACATTGGTCCAAACTTGCAAGAATCTTCAGCCAATTCTCCTTTTGTAAGCTATCCTCATGCCCTCAAAGAGAACAAGTCCTCAAGAACATACTTTCAAAACAAAATTGCCCCAACAGGAGAGACCTATGTAAGTGTAACTTTTACCTTGGAACAGGTAGCACTGGAATACTGATCACAGAATGGATTGGAAGGGATCTTAAAGATCATCTAGATCCAACCTCCCTGACATGGACACCTCCCACTAGACCAGGTTGCTCAAAGCCCCATCCAATCTGGCCTTGAACACTTCCAGGGATGGAGCATCAATACAATTGAGAGGTACAAAGTTTTAAGTGTTCCCTCCCAAAATATAATTATATTCAAGTCAAGCATTAAAAAAGAAAAAAACAAAAAACCCCACATAAAAATAAAGTGTTTTGCAGGAACTAAACAAGTATTGCCTCTTTTATAGCTCAACAACTGTAACCAAAAATGTATTCAGAGTTAATTCACATTTCTTAATTCTAAGCAATCTGAATAATTCACATGAGATATGTAAGAAACAAGTAATTACACACTCAGAACCTCCAACCCATGTCATTTTTTCAGCCATCGTCATGCTGCTTAAGGCCTCTTCCAGTATTTGTAGTCTCAGCTTAGACTAAATCCATTCATAAGAATCAGGAATAGTTTGATGGGAGGATGAAGTTCCTCTTGATTACAACTCTTTGCAAGGTTGCCTGTCAGCAGGAAACAGGTAACGAATGCTGCGAAGAGCACTGGATCTTACTGTTGGGAAGCAGAGCAAGCCTCCCTACTCCAAGCCTTCCACAGCAGCTGCTCGCTGTTAATTCAGAACAACCTTCTCACCCTTGACATCTGAGTGCTTCATACAAAGGGAAAAGATCAACAATTATACCCAAAAAGAAAAGGCAAACTTTAGGGGCTAGTATTATTTCTTAGCAGCCAGAACTGTAATTCTAAGAAATGAGAGAACTGCATTTAAATATGTTTCTCTTAAACATTTGAATATACGTATTCAGTCAGTTATGATTTTCTTCAAGATCTTAATATGATGCATGTAATTTTTTAGTGGCTACATATCCTGAATAACTCAGACCCATGCATAGTTAATTGACGGAATTGCCCATTGCATTTCTCATTTTTGACATTTCCCTTTTACCTTCCATTTTAACATAATTTTTTACAAAAACATTTTTCGAGTACACTTCAAAGTGAACGAGGTGCTCCAAAAATACTGAAACTAACTTGCTTAGTATATTTGAACCAAAGTGTTGATTATGTAAGTTGTAATGCCTTTATGTATTCTATGCCACATCACACGAACTGTCAAGCAGCACAATGCTCAACAGTGAACAAAGACCTGATGCTCCACAGTAATTTCCTGGGCAGGAAATGAAAGGCTAGAGATACGCAGAGCTGTGAATCCTTGACTTTCACCACAGAAAACTCTTCTTATTAACTGATGAGAGATAGCACATTGTCAATATTAAAAACAAAATCTATACTGATTCAGCTCTCCAGTGTTTGTTCACAACTGGTGAGAGAAGTTTAATCAGGTCTCAAACTATTGTAACAACTTGATTTATCTATTAAAGCCTTTTTGTATTACTTGTATTTGCTTTAGATGGTACAAACAACATTTGTAAAGTAAACTGTGCCAGAAAAGCTCTGCCAAATCCCACACATCAACAGCCTAGAGATGAAAGGCTGCTCCACTCTGTAATAAACAAGCATCCCCACTGCTCTTCGTTACTCACAAAATACATAATACCAACAGACTACTGTTAGCTGTTCTCTCC